>APFE031094487.1:21177-40590 GCA_000404065.3 Pinus taeda | reverse complement strand
TGGAAATCAATTGTAACTCTTATTGGTCTCATGATTCAAGGAACTAGAGAAGATTTTTAGGGATTAACTAGACTTAAAAGTGGACTTAGATGATATTTAGGATTTAGTTCAGCATATTAAGGATCTGAACCAAAATTAGTTCAACAAAACCTTTTGTGTAAATGTAAGCCTAAAAGGCATAGACAATTAGTAGTTACAGAAGCAATTAGTGAGTCAGGTAGTTAGTCAGTCAGATTGTAAGCTTGCGGGTAGGAGAAGAAAGGCCACTGATATAGAAGATCAGGCCGAGGAGGCCTTCACTATGTAAATATTTATTTATTAAAATAGATAATTTGATTCTGAGTTCATGTGATGTGTACTGAGTAAGTGAATTATAACTGTGTGTGTGACTAGAGTAATTCTGCATAACATAGGTTGCATGTGTCCACAACCAGAGAAGAAGTGCAGGAAAGTGTGTTATGTGGTTGCACACAGACAGTGTTGAAGAGAACCTTCATAGTGAAGTATAATCGTAAGGTTCTTAAAACCTAAAGGTTTATGAATGAAGCATATAGGCATGAGCAGATATTGAGATGGGAACAAATAACAAACTATAAGGTGGGAGATAATACATAGATAGGAAGTCGAATGGGCTGTTACATGATAAGAAACAAAAGAAGGTAGTTGTGCATAGGGGTCCTTGGATCAATCAGATCAACAAACGAGAGCGAAGGAGATAGATGGCAAATATTAAGTCGCGCAGAATAAAGTCTATAAGATGAATGACGAAGATTAAACCCTCGTGATAGTGGAAGTACGAAGCAGTGTTCGCAAAGGGTAAGCAGTTTCTTACGTGCCTTAAAAGGGGTAAGCGGTCTTTAGAAATTTCACGTGATTAGCTTTAGTGGCTGACACGTAGCACACAAAGGAAAGAGAAAAAACACTTTTCTCGCATGCTTGGGTTAATATCATTCATGCAAGTATCTACTCGAGATTTCATGATGATCATTCGATGGGATGGTTCACATCAACGATGAAGACTGTCTGGGATTATTGGCGAGCAAACAACACGACAATCGTTGGATCAGATGAGACAGACCAACAGTGGATATCAACCAAGCTTGTTGGTGATCAGGTGACGCGATAACCACCGGATCGAGGAATGAGGTCGACAACGGGGATTGAACGTACTGAGAGAGCATCGTTATATGTGCAAATGTTCATGAATGGCGGAAAGGTAAGGTTAAGTGTGGTTTGTGAGATATTTCTATTATACAAGAATTATAATAGAAATAAGCAGAATTATTGAATTAAGGGTTAAGTTTGGGTTTTAACCAAAGTTTGAAGACCATGGTGTGGTTGACATGTGCAGGAATAAAATTAACTGAAGGGTTGAGCTATAAGGGTTAAGGGAGAACCGAATATATTTCCTCTTAAAGACTTAAACTTTGATAAAGTGGATTTTTCATCAGATGTTGTATTTCCGCTTAATAGAGTATAATTAAAGAGAGTTAAATCTTGGGTTATGGAAGGTTTCCCCAGGTAAGGAATTTAGGAATTCCTGGGACACACATAGTGTGACATGCAATCTTATTTGCATATTGTGGGTATATGCAGCTTAGGCTGCTATTTGCAACTTAGGCTAGCATCAATACTCAATAATGGAGAAAGGCGCGACCTTAACTTCCATGATTCAGAACAAATAGAAGAGAAACCATGATTCAAAACAAAAAAAGGAGAAAGGTAGATGAGATGGAAAAGGATCAAGGTTGAAGATTGATTAAGGGCTTCAATTACAATACCTCAACATCAAAATTCCAAAACTCTATGGATTTGGCTTGATGCCCAAACATATATTAAAGATCATAAAATAAGAGAGTTGTATAATCAAAAGGATATAACATTCTGTATGCTTTAGTATTCAATGTATGATGATGGAAAATCCTGGGAGGGTAATGGAATTAAAAATTGATGTTGACTAGTCAGTGGAAATTGCATGAGGGTTATTTATCTTTTCATGCCTATCACTTTACATTTTATGTAAATTTGTATGTTAAATTTTCATAGTTCTATATGCAAATTGTTTTTGAAAATTGAAAAATAAGCTTAAAGGTAGTTTTTTATATAGAAAAAAACACAATAGCTCACTAGTCTAATTCTACAACAACAATTTTTTTATATAAAATATTTGTCAATCATATTTGATTAGTGAATACCACTACTCCAATCTTTCTCTTTATATTCATTTTTCATGTTTATAAAAATCTTATTTCTAACCAATTTATATTGTTTCTACTTAAATATTTCTCATCAAAACAAAGGGGACCCAAAAATACATGCACATTTCTACAAAAATACATTATTCTTACTCAACCCATATCCACTTTTCCAAACATCAACTTATAAACATCCTAATAATATTATTAAAAAAATATAATGAACCATTCTTTAATTATAATATAATATGTCTATTATAATATATCACCACATTTCAAAATATATATATCACGATTAACATTTTGCGCTTTACATATTTTCCCACCTTTATCTATACAAAGATAGATAACAGAGGTACATTATGATTTAATTATTTTCACGCACTTTCCTATTTCTTAATATTTTTAAATGCTATTTGATGAAGTATTTGTTTTCTTACATCTTTCGATTTTTAAGTAAGTCAAATTTTCACAAACCTAAATAAATTATATGAATATTTAACTCAAAACTTCATAATCTATGTTAAATAAACATTATTTTATCTATTATACAATGCAGATTTCATTAAATCCCATCGTACGATGTACAACATAGTTGGTCATAGTTTTCGTGACCAGGATAACGCATGAGTCATTTGTCTCTTACTTGGCATAAACTTGTTATTAAACTCAAAACAAGAGGAGCTGCAGGGCAGCAAGTCCCTGCCCTGAGCTGGGAAAAAGCAGCGTTACAGTTAAAGCTGGGAAAAAGCAGCCTTACAGTTAACTTAAGCTTGTTGTTACAGTTTGCAGAATGCCTAATGAGCTAAATATAATGTGTACAAGGCCTGGTAGCTTGCTCTGTGACAACATTGATGAGCTGGGAAAAAGCAGCGTTGCAGTTAAAGCTGTGAAAAAGCAGCCTTACAGTTAACTTAAGCTTGTTGTTACAGTTTGCAAAATGCCTAATGAGCTAAATATAATGTGTACAAGGCCTGCTGGCTTGCTCTGTGACAGCATTGATGATGTGCTGTTAGAAAACAGGTTGCTCCAAAACGCAGGAGTGCTTTGGCCAAAAGCAGGAGTGCTTTGGTCCCAAAAGCAGGAGTGCTTTGGCCAAAAGCTTCGTCTGAAGTAGACTGAAAAGCATATTGTAACTTGTTGTAATGGTATACCTTGCAGCCTACCTGCCATCATGATAAACTAGTTAACTTAGAGTCTCAAACAGAATAATGTGTGAACAGGTTTTCCATTAACCTACCCATGTCGATTTGTCAAAAACTCCATTACACAAATCCTATATGGACTTAAGACACACATTGCAGAATGCCTAATGAGCTAAATATAATGCTCTGGGCATCTCATTAGAGGAATATGATATTTCAAACTGCAATAGAGTATAGCTCATAGCCTCATACAATGGAAAACATTAGAAAAACTGAAACATACAGTTGGCTGTACAAGGCATGCTGGCTTGCCCTGTGACAGCATTGATGATGTGCTGCTAGAAAACAGGTTTCTCCCAAGAGCAGGAGTGCTTGTTGTAACTTGTTGTAATGGTATACCTTGTAGCCTAGCTGCCATCATGATAAACCAGTTAACTTAGAGTCTCAAACAGAAAGTAAACTAGCTCTACCTCCTATGCTTCTGATGGATGTGAAACTGGTCTTATCACATTCGTGTTGGTAGCAGCAGCTCACGGTTGGCCAAAAGTGCTCTGCCCAAAAGCTGGTGTTGATACGCCACCAAAACCACCAGAAGCAGCTAATGAAGTGCAGAAAAGATACACATCGCATGTCAAATCTTGTAACCTAATACAAATTCCATTGATAGTGAAAGATAAATGACAAGATGGTTTTAATCTAGTTTGATCAAATTGACATTTTGTTTCAGATTGTATTTCAGTGTTGTTATTTGCAGAATGCGATGAATGAAACATTACAACCTCCTCAGTATTTGATGCAAAAAGAACACTGAGAAGCTAAGTAAGTTTGAGTAAGTATATAGGGCCGTTATAAGCAGGATAAATAAGAGTGATTTACACCGGAGCCAAATTGATAAGGTGAAGACTGCTTCAGTGCTGGCCATTGCTTTAGGAAGGAACTGAAGCTAGCAGTGGGGGTTGTAGTAGTTACAGCGACGAGTAGCTAGTGCATGCTTAGCGGTTGTAGCCACCAGCAGTTAGCAGTAGGGGCTTCAGTAGGCATTTGAGCCATTGATCCTGGCATCGATCTGCATCTACACTTTATGGTTTCAGGAAACAATACTCATTCCATGCCTTCTGGATTCGCATGGGAATCAAACTCATTCGCGACACGAGCTTAAGATACATGGTCCCTTGAGCAAGGAACCAAATCACTTTTTACCAACTCGTCTGCAGCTGCTACTTGTGTTGATAACTCCGATGATTAAGATATTTGTAAACAAAGAGAGAAAGAAGAATCCTATTGTTAGTGGCCGTTTCTTGCTTTCTTTTTTCGTTGTGCTTCTACTTTTACGATATCCATAATCAAAAGAGTCATGAGGACAAGTGCTAAGAGAAACAATACTGATAGTTCAGTAAGTTGGCTTATGCTAATGGATTCCATGTTTCGTGAAGCAGAGAGATGTATGTCAATATGTAGGTGCTGAAAGTAATTTATAAAAGAGTTCAGGATGTTTGCAAGCTGGTTTTAAGTGTGAATGGCACTGGGTTTTTGAGAATATTTTAGTAGAAGTAAGACGTAATCATTTGAAAAGATTGAAAGATAGTGGGTAAATACAGAAACGTGTTGTACAATCAAATAGGGAAGGCCGTGGAAGATCGCAACACTTGTGCAGGATAGATTTCTGACAAGGGATAGATTTTTGACAGGTGTAGAAATAAATACATGAATACATATATGGCCTGATTTGATATTATCCAATATGAATATGAAGGGAATTTATTGGAGATGCAAGTGCCAGCTGACAAACGAGGCTGGCTTGGGACTTCGACTGTGCTTGACTTAGTTGTGCATTTAATTAATTGTAGGTTAAAGTGAATTTATGGACAGTGCACACCTTCAACCTCAAAAGGTGGGAGCAATAATTTCAAGATCACTATTGCACCGATGGTCTTTACAGAGTCAGCAATAGAATCAATGCAATCCATGATTCATTGCAGCCTCTTATGTGACTAGTCATGGCTATGCCCACAGTCAGACTAACGAGACGGGTACTCTCAAGGCAACAGTCAATGGAAGAAGATAGGTTAACGTTGTCAAAGGTGAGTTTTCCTACTCAATTTATAGCATAACTTTCCACTTAGAATGACAGGCCCTATGAGCTCCAACTGTTCCATAGAGGCATCCTTGAATAACCAAACAGTGAACCCAATTGCAGAATGCCATCAATGCAATCCATGATTCATTGCAGCCTCTTATGTGAGAATAACCAAACAGTGAACCGAATTGCAGAATGCCATCAATGCAATCCATGATTCATTGCAGCCTCTTATGTGACTAGTCATGGCTATGCCCAGAGTCAGACTTACAGCAAGTTGCAACTCTTGCATTTTGCCATTACAGTATTTTGCCTCACTTAGCTATTGACACGCATAGTGACAAAGGTTAAGGTTGGTGAGCACCAGTTTCACCTCAATTTATAGCATAACTTTCGACTAAGGTGCTATGAGCTTCAACTGTTCCATAGAGGCATCCTTGAATAACCAAACAGTGAACCCAATATGATCTATCTTATCAATAGTTTGGCTATTGAAATGAGCCAGGAGCAAAAAGAACACTGAGAAGCTGCCATGCAGCAGAGCAGCAGGGTTTGTATTATAGATATGATCTCTCTGATCAATAGTTTGGTCATAAATTTAGTAACTTCCAGTAACTCTAATGCCAAATGTGACCCAAGATCAAACCTCGCTCGGGTTGTTGGGCCCTGTTTCCTGAACATGAAGGTCAGTATTGAAACATGAAGGTGACTATTGAAATGAGCCAGTAGCAACCTATCTAACTGGCAACTAGGAAACCTAGATTATGTTAAGACTTGCAGGGCTAGGAATATTTCTTACGTAGTTTAGAATATCGCAACCTCATTGCTGAAGAATCAGATGACACTTATAAAGCACCTCAAACGGAATACATCGAAAGGAGATAAGCAGGGAAAAGATGGCATATGTTTGCACATTGGAGTTAGTTACACCACGGATTTACTTATGGACTTCCAAATGTTCTAAAGTCAATTTACGATAAAATGGAGCAAATCTAACCAACAACCGGGCCATTAAGCCAGGAGCAAAAAGAACACTGAGAAGCTGCCATGCAGCAGAGCAGCAGGGTTTGTATTAAACTATATCTATCCATTGTTGTTACTATCCTCTTATAGAAAAATGGATAAATGACCTATAATAAAATGGCTATAGAGACCAACATGTTTAAATAGAAAATTAATGAAACATCAATTTTAATATTAATGAATTGTTGTATAAATTGCTTCCAGATCCTTTTGATAAACCCTAGCACTGGAAAAAAGGTTCTGCAAAAGAGACAATTAGGAACCACATTGGTAAGATTCATGAATCTGAGATTCTTGGCGTGAAAGTCTTGTAGATTATTATCTACCAATTCAGAAAGCAAATACTGCATTAAAACGAGCTTCATCAATTTTGTAAAATTCCCCCTGACATTTATCAAGCATAATGAATGGATGTACCTCTGGTGGTGCAGCACAAAGCATGTAGAAACAATGATAATTTCTCTCTGGATCAAAGACCTGACAAACACGAGAAATTTCTAGAAGGTACATCCTCAGAGCAGCTCCTGATATCTTTCCATTTTTGTCGAACTGGAGTTCAACAAATTTGCCAAAACGACTACATCACAGATGCTTTTCTATCAGATGAATCATGAGATATACAAGCACCATATGTTTCACTATCATTCTGAAATCCATTTTGTTGAGCTTAGTTCAATTGGCTAGTTACAAAATAAATCATAGTTGCGCTTCTATGAGTCACCTGGAATTGTTGTTTTTGACGGTTTTTGAATTACCAAAAGCTTCAAGAACGGGATTTGACTGTAGACATAACCAGTACACATTATTTTAGTAATACAGCAACAAGTACACTATAAGCTATGGAGAAGCATTACCTATAACCATATGTATGACAAAGAATGCAGTTGTTTCTTACTTCCAGGACTTGTTGCTCCACTGTTCTTCCCTCTGTTCCTGATCCACCACTCCTAAATGCAAGGTAACACATAAGAGTTTTGTTGTTTCTGTTTTTCCTGCTCCACTTTCTCCGCTGACTAGATTTTCCCCTCCGTGACCATGGCCCTGTATGTAAACAATTAGACATTATGTAAGAGTGGCCTCCCTAAGGGAGGTTCAGGCTTAGGTTTCCCATTGCCAGGCACATCCACATTTAGCTTTAGAACCCGCACTATCATTTTCATGTATTGATTACTGATAGGAAATAATACCCTCTAACCAATAGGTCAAATCCATTTCATCCTTTATGCAAAGCAAAGGATTTATCCATTAAAGATACTCTCTAGGTGGATTGTTTCCAGCCAAATGAACAAATTCAAATAACACAGATCCATGATGGTACCTGGAACAGGCATCTGCCACTGCAAAAACATGAGGACTTAGCTCTCCAAAAGCAACACCTTTATATTGTTCCATCATACGGGTATCATACAAGTGTGGAAGTTTTTTGAAAGGATTGACAGCAATCAATATATTCCCTGTGTATGTTTGTCAATAAGATGTTGTTCCATTAGACCAGAATAGCTTTAGGTAGTTCTAAAGTGCCATTGTAGTAAAACAGGAAGGTACTTCTCAAAAGTATCCAAAACACTAAACGTGTTAGTTAGAAAGAAGCACAACAATTTCTTAACTTGCTTGAAATGAATTAAAAATACAATCTCAAAGCATCATAGTAAGCAGGCCCCTTACATAAATTTTATCAAGATCAAATCTAGCATACAAATTTTGTAGAACACCTGGCTCATGCAAATAGGCAAGTTAGCCCCGCAGAAGGTGCTTCTGCATCTTTTGGATAAATGGCTGACAAATGAGCCACCACCTGAATAGAGAGCACATCAATTGTTATTGCTAATCATCCTTCCATCATTTTCATAATACTTGTAAGCTGTAAAAGAGATATGCACTAGAAATACAGTGGGACATTGAAATTTCTATCACACCAGAACTATACAAGGCTGATGGGAATAGTAAAGAAACTTATTGGTATTAATATTTTCACAAAACACCATATTTTCTTACAAACAATCTACAATTAATTAAACAGACAAGCCTTGAGTTGACCATCACTGTTGCTTGCTGACAACTCCAGTATGTGACACATAAAAACGACAGTTGATTGACCATTCTTTCTACCAGCATAATCTAGCTCACCATAGTTTCTTATGACAATTTGCTTCTTGGGATAGAAATATGTGACACAATGATCTAGTATTTTCGAAAATCTTCTAACAATGAAATGCTTCCCAGTATGGTTATTTGGGAAAACCAAGGGAAAAAAATGTAGTGAATTAGAACTTGGGCTCTGCTCATGCAATAATTTCAAGATCGCTATTGCACTGGTGGTCTTTACAAAGCCAGCAATAGAATCGAGCACTTTATGGCACTTTAAGCAATTGCTTCCAGATCCTTTTGATAAACCCTAGCACTGACAAAAAGGTTCTGCAAAAGAGACAATTAGGAAAAACAAAACCCCAACGAATGCTGGAATGCAACCCTAAATTGATGCAACAATTACTAAAACTAAATAGAACTTGGGCTCTATTTAAAGGATTAAACAAACAGCATCAGCATGAAACTTAAGAAACAGAGTGTGGCAGGTAAGGGTGACATAGATGAAACAAATCCCAGTGGCTTCTTTACAGATAAGCTATCAAAACTGGCATAGATCTCTTACCTTTATTGTTAGCTTGACCCCTGGATGTTACATTCCATCCCCATAGACTGTCATAGATCACTACTGTTACTGTCTTTCAAGTGAGCTCTTCACTGTTATTTTAATTTTTAAGAAGCCAATTTTTGCCCTGGATATAGACTGTAACTTGCCCTGGATATAGACTGTAACTTTTGTGTTTCAAGCAATGGAAGAGTTATGATGTTTTCTGCAGAAAAAATAGCCCACAACAAGGAAAAACAACTCAGAAGTGAAGGCTTTGTCCATAGTGATGACAACTGCTCAGGAGGCTAGATTAAGTGATATAAGCACTTATTGAGGTTCAAAGTTGAGTAATCAAAACTGGCATAGATCTCTTACCCTTTTTCTGTTAGCTTGACCCCTGGATGTTACATTCCATCCCCATAGACTGTCATAGGTCGCTACTATTACTGTCTTTCAACTGAGCTCTTCACTGCTTACTGTTACTGTCTTTCAACTGAGCTCTTCACTGCTTCACTGTTATTTTAATTTTTAAGAAGCCAATTTTTGCCCTGGATATAGACTGTAGCTTTTGTGTTTTAAGGAATGGAAAAGTTATGATGTTTTCTGCAGGAAAAACAGCTCACAACAAAGAAAAGGATATTCAAATTTAACTTGTTAAAATGACAAATATATTAAGATTATTCACAAAATTGGATGCCCCTGTAAGAGAAAATTGCTCCAAGCCTCAAGGGAAGCCTTACAACTCAATTTTCACTATATCAAAAATATTTGGCTTGGCATATTGATAACCATGATCTTTCTGATTCATATATTCCAATATTCATATTCGAACATGCCACATGATCCATGCAGAAAATAAACACCTAAACCGTACTCAAAATCCTGTGCCTTCTTAAAGTACATCTCATTTAGGATTTAGTACCACATGGACCACAACACACCTGAGCCAATGGCAGTCCGAAATAGCAGTTCAACAAGCAATAAGACAAAATTACGAGGACAGTAAAAGGATGCATCTTGAAAAAGCTACCAAATTAGGATCTTGCAATATCAAAGGTTAAACAAAATCCTCATGGAGATGTTGTATGACAATTTTATTAAAGCTCTCCCCCTCAAAAAAGAGTCACTTAGTTTTTAAATGACTACTTGGTTCAAAATAGTAATGTTGAATGACTAATTAGAGAAGAAGGAAGTTAGTTCTTGAATAATTAAGAACTAAAGTTCAATAAATAAGTAGTTCGAAAAAGTAATCAGATAAGAAAAGAAACAAGTTCCAAAACAGTGATAAGAATACAAATATATTACATGGATATCCAGGTCTTGAATGACAACTGAGCTCCAAACAAAAATTCTTCAACAAAAATTCATAGTTCCAGTTCTTCTTGAGCAGCAGGTTACAAACGGTAAAATAAAGGTTACAAACGGTAAAATAAGTCATTCTGTACGCACAATGACATCCGAACTATCCAACAGGAAGCTGCTGTGTACATGGAAATCTCGTAAGCTGTATGTGACATCAGTAACGTCTTCTAGATATTTCTCATATGTCAGTCCTGTTAGAGATGGACAAAGCTCCAAAAGCAAATTGCCTTTTAGGATGCACTTGTGCTGAACATTTCCTTCTGTTTGGATGACACAATCCAATTGTAAACAGCGTCGGTATGTTGTTAACTCTTGACACGTGGAACAGTTAAGTTGATCTCCAGAAACTGTTCCAAATGTGTATGCTGGAACAGAGCAGTTGTTACAGATTATGACAAATGGGTCTGCATGTATATCTGCTATGGTTAACATTCCTTTGACCTGCTTCATGTTGAAGTACAGTTTTAAGGTTAGATATTTTAATAAAAAATTAAATATTGTAATAAAAAAATACTACAAAGACGATGTATGAAAGATGATAATTTAGGAGAATAGGTTGCAGTGGAGTTTTAGCGCTAGATCTTGTAATAAAAAACATAAATTGGAAGAATAGCGAATAATTTAGCAAAACAACAAATAAAGAATTAGAAATTATATTTTGTGGACTAGGAAACAACCTTTGTTGTTGCCATTGCTAGTTTGCTCAGGTCTGCTAGTACTCTGTTCGATTTGACCGCTGTTATGAAAGTGGCTCTGCATGTGCGTAGAGATGCATAGGGTCCTCTGACAACATTTCGAAACAGCACCATTGGTGCTTCTTGTTTTGAAATTTGTTGTTGTATTAATTTGAAAATTGGCTTAAATGTACTGAAAAGATAAACCTGCATTGCAAAATGTAGGAAGGGTTAACACTAATGCAATGAAAAGATAAACCTGCATTGCAAAATGTACCAAGGGTTAACACTAATGCAATTGCTTCTAAGTAAATGTAAAAAGTATAAATCGTTGAGTTTTTATATACCGAAGTTGTGTCTTTTTTACATTGGCCATCCTTGATATTTAGCACATATTGGCTACCTATTTCTTTAGCTGATGTTACAAGACCAGCTACTGTACCGATTGCAAATCCAGTTGTGTTTGTCTGTTGGCTAATAGTGGTTGTCGGTACAAATCTGTATTCTATACACACTGCTGGGATAGCTTCTATGATACTTTTCTCATGTAAAACTAATATCCAGCTGCAGTCTGAATGGTCATAAACTGTTTTTGGAGAGACTTTAAAATCTTTTATACAAATTCCTTGGCTGACTACAAGTTTCTCCTCAGCAGTAGGAATGAGATTATGTGGCACATTGGGTGTGATTGCCATATTGCCTTTGCTATCTACTAGGTCAGCGCGTAACAATTGGATGCCGTGTACTTGATCAACAATTGTCTCATAAATAACAAGAACATCCCCGTGAAAGATTCTTCCTTGTTTGAGGCTTTTCAGCTCCTGTATTGTAATTGGAGCGCATAAATCATGACTGGAGCTTAGTTCAGATTGCTCTTCACCTTTTTGCCTGTAGAACAATATTAAAAAGAATCTGAATTAGCATAATTCTTGTAGAACAATATTAAAAAGAATCTGAATTAACATAATCTTTGTATTATGAAACTTTCTACAATATTAAAAAGAATCTGAATAAACATAATCTTTGTATTATGAAACTTGTAAGGAAAGATTTAGAGGTTATTTAGTTACCTTTTCTGAGTTTCTGAGATGCTCGAAGTTTCTGGGAGAGGGCAATCTTCTGGAGCAGCCCCTAGAGCAGTAGTGTCTTCGTGTTATCTTTTCATGGTAGTTACCTGTACACATATGAGTACAAGCTATTAGGTTTATAAGAAAAATGTGTTCAATGTAATTCTAGATCTGTGCATAATACTATTCTCTGTGTTGTTACCTTGATTAGTTTGGGCAGAGTGTTGCAAGGTAGCTGCAAGACATAGATTTTCAGTCGGATATGAAGTTTAGCAAATTGTAGAGAAACTTGTGTACCAGTGGTACATTGATTTTGCAGTGAGAAAAGCAAGAGTGCAAAAAAGTGGAAAACATAGCAAATTGTAGAGAGACCTGTATACCAATGCTACATCGATATTGCAATGAGAAGGCCAAAAGTGCAAAAAAGTGGAAAACATAGGTTTTGTTTTATGGCATGTTTAACAGATTGCAGAGAAAAGGACCGTTAGAGCTGTAGTAGTGCATTGTTGTTACCTTGATTAGTTTGGGTAGAGTGTTGCAAGGTAGCTGCAAGACATAGATTTTCAGTCGGATATGAAGTTTAGCAAATTGTAGAGAAACTTGTGTACCAGTGGTACATTTATTTTGCAGTGAGAAAAGAAAGAGTGCAAAAAAGTGGAAAACATAGCAAATTGTAGAGAGACTTGTATACCAATGCTACATCGATATTGCAGAGAGAAGGCCAAAAGTGCAAAAAAGTGGAAAACATAGGTTTTGTTTTATGGCATGTTTAACAGATTGCAGAGAAAAGGACCGTTAGAGCTGTAGTAGCGCATGGAGTATGCCATGATCAGACCAATATGCCCATGTTACATTTATTTCACACTGTTTTATTGGCAAAGTTGTCCAGATATGGTCTATTATTGTTTTCCATTGCAGAGATAGTTTGCTTGTTATTTCTTGTAAGTTTTCCATTTCCATAAATTGTACGAAGTTTTTGCTGCGAGCTGTTGGTTGTTTGATGTCAATGTTGAGATCACCAATAACTAAAAAAACACAATCAGTATATGTAGTTTGCGATTTTACTTCCTTTATTATTTGCGTTATCATGGATACTTGTTCAAATGGTGCTGCATAAATGTTCATTAAGCAAATCGGCTGCTGGAAGTACATGTCAATTAGGGTAAGCTCTATTTTGTTTTTTCAAAATGTCTTTATTGCGTTAATAGGTATTTTCTTGTTTATGCAAGTAAGAATTCCATGTGTCGAATGTGCAATGGCGAAATTGAATGATAAGAATTCTTTGTCTACTGGCGGAATGTAGAGATGAGTTTCTTGAAAACAAAGGATCATATTGTCCATTAAGTCATTGTGGTGAATCACGTCAGTAAGGTGTGCACGTAGACTACGTGTGTTCAGACTTGCAATTGACAAAAGATCCTTGTTATCAGATTTCTTCTTCGCGAATTTTAGTTTCCATGCAGCAATTGTTTCTAGCCGTGCCATTTCATTGATTATCTTGTTTTTGATATGGAAGTTTCGTTGTGTCAGTTTGTTAATCAAGTATAGTGACTCGATAGTTCTAACACGTGATAATGCAGTGTAGACTAGACCATGTTTTGTGACACCAATTGGGTCAAATGCAAGTTGATCTAATGTCAACCCTTGCATTCGGTGTATTGTTCGTGCACAGGCTAATTGGATTGGAAATTGTTTCCAAATTGTAATTTGTAATTTGCTATGAGACATTGCTAGCGATTTTGCAATTCGCAGTATTGGTGTCCAATTTGGCGATATATTTATGTCGTATAGTTGTTTAAATTTGTTTCTTTGTTGTTTGCCAATTTTTGTGTCTGAGAATTCTATCCAGACAATGTCAGGTCCGTTGTTATTAGATAAATAGGATTTGAAAATCCCTTCAGCACCATTAACCAATCCATCACTTGTATTGTAATTTCCTGCATATAGTTCAACTAACATGTTTTGTTTAACTGTGATTGTTGATGGCAATGAGAATGCTTTATCAAAAGAAAAATAGCTCGATCCAGGAGTCTCGTAGTTATCAATTGCAAGTAGCTTTATTTGTTCTCCTTCTGTCAGAGAAAGCATTTTTGCATTGTGATTATGGACATCTTTGTTTCGATAGAAAATGTATGGGAAAACTGGGCTTAAAGGTGCCATCCTGTAACAATTATTGTTTACATAAGCAATATCTTGATCTGTTTGCATGTTTAATATCATCCTATTTAGTACATCGATGAGCAATGGGTCTTTTTGCCGCATTGCTGTGTGCAATTGATAACATTTTATTTTCTCAGGCCAAAAGTCATATGGAATTGTGTTTTTGTAGATTTTTGGGTTTTCAAAGATTAGAGAATCTCTGACTGGGTTCGCCTGGTAAAGATCACCAGAGAATATGATGTCAACATTAGCAAAGTATGAAGTTGGTGTGTGTAAGATTTGGCGCAGCCACTTGTCAATTTGATATAGTGTTGTTGCACCAACAAGCGATGCCTCATCTATGAGTACACGCAATTGTTGGAAATGCTTCGATAATGTGTCTAATTTTTCATTGTTTAGGGACGGGCAATCTGCTTTGTTAAAGGGCAAATAGAATGCAGAATGCAATGTCACCCCACCAGCATTAAAGGCAGCTTTGCCCGTGTGTGCAGTGATTATTCCTATTAGTTGTGATGGGTTATAAGGCAATGCCACATTGTGTATGCGTACTAAGGATTGGAAAATTGCCTTAGCTGTGTGTGTCTTTCCTGTTCCTACACCTCCTGTTAAGAACAAATAGATTAGCTCGTCTGGTCTGTACAATTTTCTTGTTATAACATCAGTCACTATGCTTGCTTGTTCTGTGTTTAGTTGACGCATTAATTCATAGTACTCTATGTCTTCAAGTATATGTGGTTGTTTGACGATTTCATATGGCCTTGTAGACCGTAGAGCAAACTTCTTTGTATCTTGGAAATGTTCCAAGTCATTTTGGAAGTCATAGTTTTCGTATTTGTCATCTATTGATTTGTTAAAAGTTGTGGTTTTTGTTTCATTTGATCTCAAACTATCTATGTCGAATATTTGTTCAGTTTCTATTTCTACTCTTTGCATTGTGTCATCTATGTCACCCCATGTAGTTGTTGTAACAAATTTGAACTTTTGTTCATTTTGCTTGACTATTTCTTCGAATGCAAGATATGCAGATTGCCAAGTTGTGTGATGTTGCTTAATTGTAGTTTCACTTACTCGATAGGGGTAGTATAACATTAATTGCTCTCTACAATGGTTTTCAATGTCCTTGTATTTGCTATATCTAACAGATCGAATGACATATGGTCTACTTGATTTTCTGTGTTTTTGTCCTTTCTTTGTATAACTAGATGCAAATTCCGCTAAGCATACAAGTTCAATAGTGGTAGGTCGTAGAACATAGTAGTCAATAATTGATGGGCACATTATGTCTTCTGAGTCATCTGCCTCCTTTTGCAGGTCCTTTTTTCTTTTAAGAACAAATGCATGATCATCCACAGGAGATGTGTTAATGAATACACACTTCCGTGAACTACAATTTAGTGGGAGTGATAACACAATATGCACTGCTTGTTGTGCAGACATTTGTTGCAAGTTGACCAAAGCTTTCCCTAAAGAACTAATGGTCTTTAGGATATCAGATTTTGCTCTCACATGATCTTCGCGTATGTTTTTAAATGTCCTCGTGAGTGTTCTGTCTTCTTTCGTCATATAGGAACTGCAATACATTGCAGCTGCATATGAGTCAAGTACAAACTGGGAATCAGTATTTGCAATCTAAATTCCCGGAATGTGTTTTGCAAAGCTATTTGTCCAGGTGTCAACTGGTTTTCTTTGCAATAAGAGTGTTGTTCGATTGAGTGTACATTGAATGGCATGTATGTATTCATTGTGTACTAGTCCAAGGTTGGCCAAAAAGCTATCAAATGTATCATTTTCATTGTATCTTGTGTTGTTTATTGTTTCAAAGATTATCTTTGCATGTGTTTTCGTTCTATCACTATCGAATTCAAGAGGCTCAAGTATTTTTGTTGCTTTCATGGGTGGTATCGGGAAATTAAATCTGCAATTAGACTTTGCATGCTTCCTACAACTTTTTGTATAACAATGGTGTTGTAGAGCTCTAAGTTCCTTTGCAAGTAGGAATGAATTAGTTGACAAGTAATTGTCAACGAATTGTTCAACTTCAATGTTTGCATTTTGACCATAGATTGGTGCAGATTTTATCCAAAGTAAACCATGTTCATGTTCACTTCCCCGATTTTGGAATTCAGTTACATAGAAGTGGTCATTGATTTCTCCATAATACTTGTGATCATGAGATATCAATTGATGTAGTGCGTCCCTCCTAGATCTATAGTAACGTACACAAGTAACAGGGTCGTTTCTTATTAACGAGCTAGGTTCATTTTCATCAAGTTCATTTGTCTTTGGTTTTCTAGTATTCTGTTTTATGTCTCTCAATGCATCCATTAAAGGATCCCAAAGATGCTCCGCACTGCTAAAGGAAACAAAGAAAGTGGGCGGCCCTAGTTGTAGAATCATTGCATAGAGTTTGTTCCGTATTTGCTGGTGGTAGTCAGGTGAGGTACGAATTGTTTTTAGATCCATGTACCCAATGTCAGAATTTAAAATACGATCTAGGTTTGGTTTTGAATTAACGTCTCTTGCAACTAGTGTTCTACTTTTCAATTGCCCTTTTCTAATTCTAATCCACATTATATTCAAGACTTTATTTATGATAATGCGAGTTGCTTTATAAAACAAGTTTGTAGTATGATAAGCAAAATCGTGGTTTTTATGCAGCACTTCCCAGTGACAGATCTTTTGATATGTAAAGTTTTTGGAGATCTCAACTGGGCATTTGTTGCCATAGAAAAGCGAGGGAAAACTCATTTCTTTTGAGTACTTATCTCTGAAGATTCCTAATGGCATGTATCCGACAGCAGGTGCAATGTTAATTTGTCTGTTAACAAGGTCATAGACAGTGTGTGCATCAATGAATCCATGCACCAATGTTTTTGTCGTTGGTTCATCGTTTCCTTGATTATCATCTTCGCTATCATCAATGTCACTTGAAATTTGATATTCCTCTTGATTTTGTAGAAATGCCTCTTTCCAATTGTCATCTATGGTAGCGTTCTCGAGCTTGTAAAGCATTCTTTTGCATAATTGTTTTAATGCTTTCATCACTTTGTGAATGTTAACTCGACCAAATGCATATGAACTTTTGAATCTTAAACTCTTTTTGAGAACAACGGCAACCGTGTCAGTGTCTTTTATAGTTCGGGGCAATCCAAATTGAATTCTAGAAATATTTGTGGGCACATTGATAACTCCTCCAATTAAGCCTAGTTGCGGTTTCTTATGTCGATGGCCCATTTCTTTTATTTGCAAGAAGGGCAATCTTAATGCAACTAGTCTTTCTTCCAGTTCAGTGAGTTGTGTGAGTGTTCTAGTGGCATTGTTTCTTCTTATTTCTTCAGGAACTGCATATTTAGCAATTGTTCCATGTTCAATTGCTTTTTTGCAGTGTTTACAAATGTAGCCATCTTGAACACGAGATTTAACATCCTCAAAACTAGTTGATAGTTTCCTAATCTTATTTTGTCTTGTTTGATTTGCTTGCTGCAACAAGAAAATGTCCCTTTTGAAAAAGGTTCTTTCACATGATGAACAATTGAAAATAGGTGTGTCACTTATTTGTCTTTGATATATTTCATCAAACTTTGATAATTGTGTTAATGTGTTTGTTGATCTTGATTGAACCGATAGGCTAGATTTTCCTGATTTCTTTGATTGTGTTGAAAGCTTCTTTGATCTTGTTACAAATGGGTTGTAGTCCATGTGTTCTATGACTATTTCTTGTTTCATTGTTGTTGTGTTGAATGCGAGTCTTATCTTATGTGTTTTCAATTTTTCCCGTATAATGCCTTTAAGCAAACGCAAAGATAAATGTTTCCTCTGTTTGCCTAATGGACAAGAGTTTACAGTTTCTGTTTGCAGGTCGGGCCTAATATGTTTTCCTGTGTTTTCTAGAACTTTTGTCTCTTTGCCTAATGGACGAGAAGTTTTCATTTCTGTTTGTGCGTTGTTTCTAATATGTTTTTTCAAGTTTCTAAGTGATTGAAATCTCAGTGTCTCATTAACATCTGCTCTGTTTTCTAGAACTTTTGTCTGTTTGCCTAATGGACGAGAAGTTACGATTTCTGTTTTTGCATTGGTTCTCATATGTTTTTCCAAGTTTCTCAGTGACGGGGATCTCAGTGGGAGTGTCCCACTGGCATCTTCTGTGTTCTCTAGAACTACTTCTTGTTTCATTGTAATTTTGTTATATTGAATGCCTATTTTTTGCCTTTTCACATTTTTCCGCGCAATGTCCTTAAGCTCACGCAAAGATAAACCTCTCTTGTGCTTGTTTAAATGACAAGATGGTTTTAATCTAGTTTGATCAAATTGACATTTTGTTTCAGATTGTATTTCAGTGTTGTTATTTGCAGAATGCGATGAATGAAACATTACAACCTCCTCAGTATTTGATGCAGCCTCCTCAGTATTTGATGCAGTTGCTAGAGCAGATGTTCTAGAGTTGGCTAAAGATGTCTTTATTGATGTTCTAGCATTGGCTAAAGATGTCTTTATTTAACTTGTATCTTCTTTACTTGGACGAAGACATGTTTCCATGTTATCTTGTTTACTGCATAAGTTCATTTGTTCATATGAGTTGCTTGTTTCTTGTTGGAAGCTAGAATGCATTGTTGTTTGCTTATGAATGAGAGGTTCGAAGTGCCCATTCAAAGGATCTTTGTCGTGGAATAATATGTCATAAGTATCTGATTTAAGACTTGAATTGAAGTGCAAATAAGGTCTCATCTGTATTTTGGACCAAACTCTAATTGGAATTTTCAGCCAATTTGAGAGCCAATGGATACAGAAATTATCTCCCCATAAACCTCTGGATCCTAAGGGTATATTGTTTGAGGCAGATCTAGCCATTTTGTCTAAATAGATTTCCCGATTGCTAATGTTATGCATTTCTTTTAGTGACTCTTCATGCAGTTCATGTTCGTAAGACAAAATTGCCTCTCTATCTTGTTTTTCAAGACAATGTCTAAAATACTCTATTGTTCCTTTCCTTAGCTCTACTGATGTGTATTGAAAATGTAGCAAAAGTTCTAAACTATCGAATAAACAGTCTCCAATTAGATATGCGAAATTGTTCACAC
>APFE031094487.1:0-15876 GCA_000404065.3 Pinus taeda | reverse complement strand
TTTTTTCAAGTTTCTAAGTGATTGAAATCTCAGTGTCTCATTAACATCTGCTCTGTTTTCTAGAACTTTTGTCTGTTTGCCTAATGGACGAGAAGTTACGATTTCTGTTTTTGCATTGGTTCTCATATGTTTTTCCAAGTTTCTCAGTGACGGGGATCTCAGTGGGAGTGTCCCACTGGCATCTTCTGTGTTCTCTAGAACTACTTCTTGTTTCATTGTAATTTTGTTATATTGAATGCCTATTTTTTGCCTTTTCACATTTTTCCGCGCAATGTCCTTAAGCTCACGCAAAGATAAACCTCTCTTGTGCTTGTTTAAATGACAAGATGGTTTTAATCTAGTTTGATCAAATTGACATTTTGTTTCAGATTGTATTTCAGTGTTGTTATTTGCAGAATGCGATGAATGAAACATTACAACCTCCTCAGTATTTGATGCAGCCTCCTCAGTATTTGATGCAGTTGCTAGAGCAGATGTTCTAGAGTTGGCTAAAGATGTCTTTATTGATGTTCTAGCATTGGCTAAAGATGTCTTTATTTAACTTGTATCTTCTTTACTTGGACGAAGACATGTTTCCATGTTATCTTGTTTACTGCATAAGTTCATTTGTTCATATGAGTTGCTTGTTTCTTGTTGGAAGCTAGAATGCATTGTTGTTTGCTTATGAATGAGAGGTTCGAAGTGCCCATTCAAAGGATCTTTGTCGTGGAATAATATGTCATAAGTATCTGATTTAAGACTTGAATTGAAGTGCAAATAAGGTCTCATCTGTATTTTGGACCAAACTCTAATTGGAATTTTCAGCCAATTTGAGAGCCAATGGATACAGAAATTATCTCCCCATAAACCTCTGGATCCTAAGGGTATATTGTTTGAGGCAGATCTAGCCATTTTGTCTAAATAGATTTCCCGATTGCTAATGTTATGCATTTCTTTTAGTGACTCTTCATGCAGTTCATGTTCGTAAGACAAAATTGCCTCTCTATCTTGTTTTTCAAGACAATGTCTAAAATACTCTATTGTTCCTTTCCTTAGCTCTACTGATGTGTATTGAAAATGTAGCAAAAGTTCTAAACTATCGAATAAACAGTCTCCAATTAGATATGTGAAATTGTTCACACGAAATAAGTGATGCTTTTGCAAGAGTAATTGCAACTTGTGCTCGTCAGACATAGTATACATGTTTCTAAGTGATTGAAATTCTTGTTGTTTCATTGCAATTTTGTTATAGTCAATGCCTATTTTTTGTCTTTTCAAATCCTTGTGAGCAATGTCCTTAAGCACATGCAAAGATACACTTTTGCTGTGCTTGTTTAAGTGACAAGACGGTTTTAATTTAGTTTCAACAGATTGACATTTTGTTTCAGGCTGTCCTTCAGTATTGTTCTTTGAGGAATGCGCTGAATGAAACATTGCAACATCTTGTTCATATGAGATGTTGGTTTGTTGTTGGAAGGTACAACCAATTGTAGGCTGCGTACGAACCAAAGGTTCGAAGTGCCCATTCAGAGGATCCTCATCATGGAATAATATGTCGAGAGTATTTGCCATAAGACTTGAATTGAAGTGCAAATAAATCCTCATCTTTGTTTTGGACCAAACTCTAATTGGAATCTTCAGCCAATTTGAGAGCCAATGGATACAAAAAATATCTCCCCATAGACCTCTAGATCCTAAGGGTATATTGTTTGAGGCAGATCTAGCCATTTTGTCTAAATAGATTTCACGATTGTTAATGTTATGCATTTCTTGAAGTGACACTTCATGCAGTTCATGTTCATAAGTCAAAATTGCTTCTCCATCTTGTTTTTCGAGACAACGTCTAAAATACTCTATTGTTCCTCTTCTTAGCTCTACTGATGTGTATCGGAAATCTAGCAAAAGTTCTAAACTATCGAATAAACAGTCTCCAATTAGATATGAGAAGTTGTCCACACGACATAAGTGATGCTTTTGCAAGACTAATTGCAATTTGTCTTCCTCAGACATAGCATACATGATGATGACTAAATGTTCGATGCAATATTATGTTTAGTCATGCAATGCAATTACTGGTCACAAAGCAAGTTGAACAATGCAAATGCATATAGAATAGAGAATATTATGTTTAGTCATGCAATGCAATTACTGGTCACAAAGCAAATTGGACAATGCAAATGCATATAGAACAGAGAATCATTGTGTGTACCTTTGGAACTGCAAATGTCTACTGAACTGCTCAGAGGGTTTTGATATCAGAGTTCAAAATGCCACTGCCAAAGACCAAAAAGAACCTGTTGTACGTTAGGACCAGTGGGTGTAATTGTATATCGTTCTACTCAGCAGTCAGATACAGCGTAAAATTAATCAGTGAGATAAAGCAGTAAATTTAAGGCATCAAAACACCAATGAGGGGAATAAATTCAACCATTTCATAACAGTGTATATAAGCGCATTGCTTTATTCCATCTATTCCAACTCAAATTCGCACAAAGTCAACAGTGATTATAAATTGGAGGGAACAGCAGAACACATAAGACTCATTCATTAGCATGCCATTCAGCCTATGACTGAATTTTGTTAAGAGAGAAAATTACCAAGATTACAGTTAAGCTACTATTACTGGCTTTCAACTAAGCTCTCCATTGCTATTTTAATTTTTAAGAAGCCAATTTTTTCCCTAAACACAGGGGTATAACGGATCGAATATAGAATCTAAGAGTAAGAAGGTGACTAAATATTATCTACATTATACAACAGCTAGCTGGTCGCTTAAAAGAAAGAAGATATATAAGAATCATCAACTGTTGATAAATGATTATCTCAAGTGATCGTTCCCCTATACAGTTATCCTTATATTTGTGGTTAGTAGCCACAACTATTAAGCTATTTGGTCTTACAATCAACAATGACCAGTCAGAAAGGTACAGCATCACCAACAAACCAACGGTAGTAATTTCTTTTTAACTGTACATTCAAAACGGTGACACAGTATTAGTTAGAACGAATCTCATAATCTTTTGTCTCAGATATGAATCTTATATAAATGCATTGATCAATGCAATCCATGATTCATTGTAGCCTCTTATGTGACTAGTCATGGCTATGCCCACAGTCAGACTTACAGCAAGTTGCAACTGTTGCATTTTGCCATTACAGTATTTTTCCTCACTTAGGTATATAGATGAACTAGCCTTAAACAAAGATTTGCTCTGGGAAAAATTATTAATGAGCAGCAGTCTCACCTCAATTTATAGCATAACTTTCCACTTAAAATGACAGGTCCTACTGGATCTTGGAAGGGAGAGGATGGAGCAAAAAATGTTAATAGTCATAGTGCATATAATGGTGATATTGAAGTGGAATCTGAACTGATGATATTCATGACAGTAACTGTGACTCCTTTTGGGATTCAGAAAAACTCGAGACGGGTACTCTCAAGACAACAGTCAATGGAAGAAGATAGGTTAACGTTGTCAAAGGTGAGTTTTCCTACTTGGAGAACTTCTAGTGTTAGTCTTTAGAGTATGTACCTTGGACGGTCTTCTACATCAGCAACAGCATGCACAGCAGATGTGGGCACCTTCTTTAGCAGTAAAAATTGACAATAGAAATTAATGATTGAAAATAGTTCTGATTAATGTGCTTTCTGGAAAAGCCCAACCGTGGGTTTGTCATGTATATACAAGTATGGAGAGAAAATATAACCAACAACCAACCCTACAGAGATGGGTGTAACAGGAAAATGTAATCGAAGAAACCCTAAAATCAAAGCCAAAGCATGTAATACAGCTAGCTAGTGATTTAAAGACGGGCTTATTACAGATAAGCTATCAAACCTAGCATGCAGCAGAGCAGCAGGGTCTATATTATACATATGATCTCTCTGATCAATAGTTTGGCTATTGAAATGAGCCAGTAGGAAAGGTACAGCATCACCAAAAAACCAACGGTAGTAATTTCTTTTTAATTGTACATTCAAAATGGTGACACGGTATTAGTTAGAACGAATCTCATAATCTTTTGTCTCAGATATGAATCTTATAGAAATGCATTGATCAATGCAATCCATGATTCATTGCCCACAGTCAGACTTACAGCAAGTTGCAACTGTTGCATTTTTCCATTACAGTATTTTGCCTCACTTAGGTATATAGATGAACTAGCCTTAAACAGAGATTTGCTTTGGAAAAAAATTATTAATGAGCAGCAGTTTCACCTCAATTTATAGCATAACTTTCCACTTAAAATGACAGGCCCTATGAGCTCCAACTGTTCCATAGAGGCATCCTTGAATAACCAAACAGTGAACCCAATTGCAGAATGCCATCAATGCAATCCATGATTCATTGCATCCTCTTATGTGAGAATAACCAAACAGTGAACCCGATTGCAGAATGCCATCAATGCAATCCATGATTCATTGCAGCCTCTTATGTGACTAGTCATGGCTATGCCCACAGTCGGACTAAGGAGACAGGTACTCTCAAGGCAACATTCAATGGAAGAAGATAGGTTAACATTGTCAAAGGTGAGTTTTCCTACTCAATTTATAGTATAACTTTCCACTTAAAATGACAGGCCCTATGAGCTCCAACTGTTCCATAGAGGCATCCTTGAATAACCAAACAGTGAACCCAATTGCAAAATGCGATCAATGCAATCCATGATTCATTGCAGCCTCTTATGTGAGAATAACCAAACAGTGAACCCAATTGCAGAATGCCATCAATGCAATCCATGATTAATTGCAGCCTCTTATGTGACTAGTCATGGCTATGCCCACAGTCAGACTTACAACAAGTTGCAACTCTTGCATTTTGCCATTACAGTATTTTGCCTCAAATAGCTATTGACACGCATAGTGACAAAGGTTAAGGTTGGTGGGCATGTTTGGAAAACTAAGCAATGAAATATTCTAATTCCTTTAGGAGGTTTTCCTAATCCTTATCATGGGCTTGGTATTTATACTCAGGTATGCATTCGAAAGTAGCAAGATTATAGATGATGAACCAGAAGAATTATTTATACAGAATGCCAATGTTAAGACTTGTAGGGCTGGGAATATTTCTTACGTAGTTCAGAATATCACAACCTCATTGCTGAAGAATCAGATGACACTTCTAAAGCCAACCAACAACCAGGCCATTAAGCCAGGAGCAAAAAGAACACTGAGAATCTGCCATGCAGCAGAGCAGCAGGGTTTGTATTAAACTATATCTATCCATTGTTGTTACTATCCTCTTATAGAAAAATGGATAAATGACCTATAATAAAATGGCTATAGAGACAAACATGTTTAAATAGAAAATTAATGAAACATCAATTTTAATATTAGTGAATTGTTGTATAGTCAAAAGGCTTAGGGTTTGAAAGCGAGACCAAACCCCAACTAGAAAATGTAGTCGAAGAAACCCTAAAATCGAAGCCAAAGCATGTAATACAGCTAGCTAGTGATTTAAAGACGGGGTTATTACAGATAAGCTATCAAAACTGGCATCCAACAGAGCAGTAGGGTCTGTATTATAGATATGATCTCTCTGATCAATAGTTTCTATGCCCACAGTCAGACTTACAGCAAGTTGCAACTGTTGCATTTTTCCATTACAGTATTTTGCATCACTTAGGTATATAGATGAACTAGCCTTAAACAGAGATTTGCTTTGGGAAAAATTATCAATGAGCAGCAGTTTCATTACCAAAACATTTTATTTTGAACATTGTGAACCTCAAAAATATTTTTATTCCCCCAGATTAGGAAACTCAAAAATAGTTATGAATGGTGAGAATGAAGATATTTGTCATAAAAAGGGAAGAAATAAGTTCCATCATAAAAATGTTGATGAAAGGAGATAATGAGGATAAATATTTGTCATGAAAAGGGAAGATATAAGTTCCCTCATAAAAATATGAACATTTACAGTTACAATGACCATGCATTTGCATTTATTTATGCAAGCAGAAGCTTCAGATTCTTTGATCTATTTAGATTGTATGGTAAACCTGGCTTCAACGTACATTTCAAATGACAAAATTTGTTAATGGATAGGACGGGATTTGTAGTCACGGAAATGAATAAAATACAGGGAAACTTTGAGGATGCAATTTTTTTGTAGCTACGGCACAAACTTTAATGACAACAATACACCACCACCCAAAGGTGATATATGTATTAGCGTATAAGAACCCTTTGGCCTTTACTAGATAGAAATAGTTTAAGACCAAACCTATGACATCCAGACAATTAAATAAATTGAAGAGAAAGCCCGGATGCAGATAATAACAATAGCCACATGAAATGTTACAAATACAAAGATGGGTAGGAAAATGTGTTAAATTCCCTTGCATGAATGAAAACGGGAAAATCCCTTGAGGAATACTCTGTGTTGACAGAGATACATCTCAAACTTATAGCCAAAACCCAGCCCTAAACACAGGGGCATTAAGCCAGAAGCAAAAAGAACACTGTATTCATAGGAAACCTCGAATTCTGAAGAATCAGATGACAATTATAAAGCACCTCAAAGGGAATACATCGAAATGAGATAAGCAGGGAAAAGATGGCATATGTTTGCACATTGGAGTTAGTTACACCACGGATTTACTTATGGACTTCCAAATGTTCTAAAGTCAATTTACGATAAAATGGAGCAAATCTAACCAACAACCGGGCCATTAAGCCAGGAGCAAAAAGAACACTGAGAATCTGCCATGCAGCAGAGCAACAGGGTTTGTATTAAACTATATCTATCCATTGTTGTTACTATCCTCTTATAGAAAAATGGATAAATGACCTATAATAAAATGGCTATAGAGACCAACATGTTTAAATAGAAAATTAATGAAACATCAATTTTAATATTAATGAATTGTTGTATAGTCAAAAGGCTTAGGGTTTGAAAGCGAGACCAAACCCCAACTAGAAAATGTAGTCGAAGAAACCCTAAAATTGAAGCCAAAGCATGTAATACAGCTAGCTAGTGATTTAAAGATGGGGTTATTACAGATAAGCTATCAAAACTGGCATCCAGCAGAGCAGCAGGGTCTGTATTATAGATATGATCTCTCTGATCAATAGTTTCTATGCCCACAGTCAGACTTACAGCAAGTTGCAACTGTTGCATTTTGCCATTACAGTATTTTGCCTCACTTAGGTATATAGATGAACTAGCCTTAAACAGAGATTTGCTCTGGAAAAAATTATCAATGAGTAGTAGTTTCATTACCAAAACATTTTATTTTGAACATTGCGAACCTCAAAAATATTTTTATTCCCCCAGATTAGGAAACTCAAAAATGGTTATGAATGGTGAGAATGAAGATATTTGTCATAAAAAGGGAAGAAATAAGTTCCATCATAAAAATGTTGATGAAAGGAGATAATGAGGATAAATATTTGTCATGAAAAGGGAAGATATAAGTTCCCTCATAAAAATATGAACATTTACAGTTACAATGACCATGCATTTGCATTTATTTATGCAAGCAGAAACTTCAGATTCTTTGAGCTATTTAGATTGTATGGTAAACCTGGCTTCAACGTACATTTCAAATGACAAAATTTGTTAATGGATAGGACGGGATTTGTAGTCACCGAAATGAATAAAATACAGGGAAACTTTGAGGATGCAATTCGTTTGTAGCTACGGCACAAACTTTAATGACAACAATACACCACCACCCAAAGGTGATATATGTATTAGCGTATAAGAACCCTTTGGCCTTTACTAGATAGAAATAGTCTAAGACCAAACCTATGACATCCAGACAATTAAATAAATTGAAGAGAAAGCCCAGATACAGATAATAACAATAGCCACATGAAATGTTACAAATACATAGATGGGTAGGAAAATGTGTTAAATTCCCTTGCATGAATGAAAACGGGAAAATCCCCTGAGGAATACTCTATGTTGACAGAGATACATCTCAAACTTATAGCCAAAACCCAGTCCTAAACACAGGGGCATTAAGCCAGAAGCAAAAAGAACACTGTATTCATAGGAAACCTCGAAATTTCTTTCAAAGTAACTGACACAGTGAACAGATATAAATTATCTCACCCATATAAACTGTCTATTAATTGTTCGAAACTAGGTACCACTAAGCGAGAAGCAAAAAGAACACTGAGAAGCTAAGTACAAGCACAATGTAGAGGATGTCTTCGCTAACAAAATGCAGATGAAATCAAGCTAACAGAAACGTAGACTTTCAATGCTAAAAAATTCTAACAATCAAAGAAGCAGAAGCTGATAGAGCAGGTATGAGAACCATTGTTCGTACCTTTGAGACTGGAAATGTCCACTGAACTCCGGGTGAGAGTACCTGCGAAAGAAAAGGGAGACAAACGGGAGGGTCGGCTAGAAAACAGCACCTGAGAGCTCAAGCAAAAACAAAAGCGAAAGCGGAAGCGAGTTAACCGAATCAACCGTAACTTTATTATATAACAAGAAAAGTTACTAAACTAACTTACACGTAGCTGACGCTGCATGCATAATGTAAAATAGAATGAACAACATGTATATATCACCTGACTTACTTAACCTCCATCAAATGAGCCTCACATAACCCCCATCAAATCAGCCTCGAACTAGCCTACGTCATGGCCCAACAGCTGTCATAGCTCACTGAACAAATGTCACTGCCATGCCACCCTAGCTGCTGGCATAAATCCGACGCCCTGCTGTTCAACCTTCTCCATGACATTCTTCTCCCTCTGCCACTTCTGGCATACCTTGTTCTTCCTTTGTAGTAGTTCCTCTGTAAAGATAACACCCTTGCTTAACGAATGCAAAGGAACGAACTATGAATTCTGCATTGCCAAATTCAAGTTTGAAATTCATGCCCTGAAAACATCGTTCCGGTGCCAGACCCACGACCTGTCTAGCTACAGCCAGGAAATATGGGTTTAAAGGCAGGAATTTCTCCTCTGGCTACGCTTTTCTCAAAGGCCACCTGATGCCAAGTGCTGAGGAGAACCTCTGGTAAGCCTCCCTAGCATCGCTACAGGCAGCACGTCGCCAGTTCGAGTCACCATACAGATTAGCTATATTTAAGTTCGCGAAAGTCCATCTTAACCCTAATTCATCTGATGCTCTGCATCAGGCAGAAGTACATTTGTTACAAACCCTTCATGGCCGAGGTCAAGGACTACGCCTGCCACAGGGCCGGGGAGCCCAATACCAAGAGATCGTCGGGCGTTTTGAAGAGAGAGCGCTATGCTTCCAAGAGATGTGGCTGTGGATTCCGGATCAGGGCAATTGTCCCCATAATCAATTACAATGAGAAAGAGAAGACATTTTCTTATCAGGAAGAGGGGAAAGCCATATTCAAG
Organism: Pinus taeda; assembly: GCA_000404065.3. Classification (NCBI taxonomy): domain Eukaryota; kingdom Viridiplantae; phylum Streptophyta; class Pinopsida; order Pinales; family Pinaceae; genus Pinus; species Pinus taeda. The sequence goes on along the minus strand of APFE031094487.1, from coordinate 6,563 downwards.
CTTTATGCGGTGCATTCGGGCCACGAGCCAGGGCCACACGAAGGTAGTGCCAGGATCATACATCGGTTGTCGAACCGGCTACGAATAGCTTGATTGATCAGGATCAGGTGGTGTATGGTGATGATTCTGATGCTTTTGCTTTGATCAGCAAGGAAGAGCCGGATTGTCGAATGTCTGTGCTCCAACAGGTCCATGAACTCAGAATGGAAATAGGGTTTCTAGAGTTCAAGATTGCAAACTTGTCGCATGATTCTTTGGGTTCACTGTCCCAGGACTTGTGTGCAATAACCCAGAGGCTTAGAAGTGTAGACGAGATGCCTAGATCCACAGATATGCTGATGGGAAAGCACCATCCAGGCGAACTTCTCGTCACAAACTCTCCAGGTCTCGGCCATGACCATTGGGTAGAGCCATGAGCATGCCCAGCACTGCAGTGATGTGATCTTGCATGTCCGCTGGTAAATAGCCTCAGGACAAAGCACTGGTAGCACTGACCTATGATTTCAGGCATGGATCTTCAGATCTGAGGCTCCCTTGCTCCCTTGCTTAAACTAGGACGGCAGATAAACTCCTGGACCGACGGCCTTTCCTGTGCAACAGTTCAACGGAGCAACCCCAAACAGTTCAACTGATCGCAACGGGGAACAGTTAAGCCCTTCAGCTGTGAGCCGATCGACACCTACACCACAGATCTGTCGACTAGCAACATATAAGGGATAACATCTGTCCCCTGTTTAATAAACGTAACCTACGCAATACCCCCAATTCTCTGTAATGTTAGCCAATTAACATTAAATGTTAGCCAACTAATGCTATCCCAAAGATAGCATTACTTCACTGAGGCGAAGCTGTACTAATTAACCAAATGCTTTCCGAACATTTTCCTAAGTTTTGAGATCGTATACCTTGTACTGAGGCCAAATAAGACGATCGTTGCGGCCATTGGTTACACGCATCGGCAAACATAAAATTTAGTGGGACATATTGCCAACATATCACCAAACTTTGGTTGAACTTTGGTTTAACAAAAATGGATTTATCGGTTCCTGTGTCAGACTAATGCAATCGAAAGGAATCGATTACTATAGTCCCTGCCAGGCCCGGAGGGCAGGGACTAAAAAGACGATAAATCATTGCATCTTTCAAATTTTAGACTTTCAGATCCTTAGAGGTTTTCACTCATTCTATCGATCATACACCATGAAAATTGGATTGGCTAAATTATAGAATCCAACCCTGGGTTTAAGGACTCAAACGTTATAGGATGTGAGGGAATTTCTCACAGCCTTTCTACTGCAGCACCTTTCTCTATATTTTATTTTTAATTGCTCAAATTAAAGCCGAAACATCGACATTAGTAACATAGAGACATCCATGTTATTAAATTGGAAACAATGTTTTTTTATTTTTTAAATTGCTCAATATATTTCTATTAATATCTAAGGGTAAGTTATTCACTAAAACCTTAAAAATACATCCAAAAGTGTTCATCTAGTAAATATTCACTATCACCAAGGATAAGTATAGGTATTTTCATATATGCAAATTATAAGAAAACAAAGTTTGAGAATACCATGAAAACTGGAAATTATGATACACCACTCTTCATTTTTTAGTATTTAGTCTTAATAGTGTAACTATGTTATGTAGAACCTAAAAAGAGTTACCACCATGCATATACTTGTCCAAAAATCAAAATGAATAACTATCAAGATGTTTAAAAAAAACACAAATTGTCACCCATGGTAGACTACGAGACATAATGCTTGGTGGTCTTGCTAGTCCAATATGATTACTAGTTATGTGGCGGAACAATTTTAATGAGGAGAGGTCTGAGCAAGAGCATTGATGACGGATTGGTCTGAGCGAGAGCATTGATGATGGATTGCACATCTTGATGCTAACTTGATTCGATGACCACTATATCATCTAATTTGTATATGATATCGCATAGTATTCTTTTAAGGTCCTTGTGACCTGCAAACAACTTGTAGTTGTCTACTTGCCTACTTGCTTGCTTCTAATAATCATGTTGAGTACAGTTTCTCGTTGTGGATGTAGGTTGATGGAAACAACTTGTAGTTGTCTACTTGCCTACTTGCTTGTTTCTAATAATCATGTGATTATTAAGTAGAGTGTCTCGTTGTGGATGTAGGTTGATGGAATGAAATACGTGAAACTCTTTTGGCAAAACTTACTTGGGTTTGGGACCCACTTAAGGATGTTCTCCTCTCTTCAAATCCGAAAAATAAACTCTATTCCCAATCTCTTTTGCCTCCGGATGGAGAATTTCCTTATGGAACTCCAAACGAGCTGCCTTGAAAAAGTTTTCTATGAATTCCAAAAAAACAAATGTCGTCGTTGCGTGGTGGGTGACCCAGGAGCGCCACCCGTACGACAAGGAAGGCATTATCGTGAACCCATGAAGGTGATCAAACTCCAATGCAAACAACTAAAAATTTTGTATATTGACCGACTCCGATGGATGGAACCAGCTGATAATACGGTTCTCAAAGTGAAGGGACCACGAACACTAAGGTTACACCATTGGCAGTGTTATCTGAACGAAAAACAAAAATTGAAAACCCACAGCTGTTGCACACCGGGAACTGCCCATAATCCCAACCTTCATGAACACTTGTTATTAAAGGAACTCGAAGGACTTGCAAAATGACACCATTGACAAAACCATAAACCATGTTGAAACCAAATAGAGAAGGTACCTCGGTACCACACTCCACAAACTAACACCGGACAAGATAAGGTACAACTTCTGAGGAGCCGCCGAAGATAATACTGCAACCAGTTCAATTGACGAACCAGACCCAAAATTGTGAAGGAACAGAAACAAAAAACATTGAACCTTGTGTATAGTAATCGATGGAGCCATTACCTATGCAAGGCTATAAGACAACCACACATTAATAACGTGAGTGAAATACAGGATCAATATACGGTGGCGGAAATGCACAGGTCGCGACCTTGACGACATGTTTATGCCACGCTAATTCCATGACCATGCAAATATAATGAGGTGAGGACATGACAGAACGTGCATGTAGAATGAGGTCAAGCGTAGTGCATAAGCCAGTACTCTATCTATTCTTCCAAGACGTTTGAGCATGATTTTATCTAAATGAACTTACCTGTGCTGTCAGAGTTATCTAAATGAACTTACCTGTGCTGTCAGAGGTGACTTTGGTCGCAGTCAATCCGCTATGAGAGGAGCAACCCAACTAATTGCAAGAAAAAGACATTTTGAAACAGGGAAACCTAGTGTATTCAAAGACACTACCTCCCACCCGCTCACGTTAAAGTCACTCTGACTTGAGCAGGTGTGAAAGGGCTTGGGATCTCACAACTCGGCACACGAAGGGCATGCAGCGCAGGTGTGGAGAATAGCCCTCAGATTATGGGCAGCACCGCCACGCTCTTCACCAAACAGATTATGGGCATGTTAATAACTATGATCCAACGGTGAAAATGCCACCAGAAAGCCATCATACCTGTAAACGAATTTTCAAGCATAACTTCTGTTTATCCCCGCCATGGTAAACGAATTTTCGAGCATAAGTTCTGTTATATCCCCGCCATGAAAACGTGGTCGTGAAAGCACCCCATCACGGAGTTAACGTGGAAACAATTATAAACACACCAATTTTGTGATTCAAAGTTAAAATTGACATATCGATGTCAATTACGGGATCCACATTTAATATATTACTGTTTTTTAAATTTCTCATAGTTCGGGCTAACGTCGATATATCCATGTTAGAAACATCATTATATCTACATTACTGGAATGAGACTCATTAGAATAACCCAATTTTGTTGGGTGTAAAAGAATGGGTTAATACTGATATAATTTTAGAAATTGTCATGTTTATAAAGTTGAAAGATTGAAAAATGTAAGATAGTTAAAATTTAAAAATTAATCAATTTCCAATAAAATACGGTTTTGGTAATTTTATATCTACATTACTGGAATGAGAATAATTAGAATAACCCAATTTTGTTGGGTGTGAAAGTATGGGTTAATACTGATATAATTTTAGAAATTGTCATGTTTATAGAGTTGAAAGATTGAAAAACGTAAGATAGTTAAAATTTAAAAATTAATCAATTTCCAATAAAATACGGTTTTGGTAATTTTATTTACTGGAATGAGAATAATTAGAATTTTTTTGGTAATTTTATTTACTGGAACGAGAATAATTAGAATAACCCAATTTTGTTGGGTGCGAAAGTATGGCTTAATACTGATATAATTTTAGAAATTGTCGTGTTTATAAAGTTGAAAGATTGAAAAACGTAAGATAGTTAAAATTTAAAAATTAATCAATTTCCAATAAAATACTATTTTCATAATTTTCTGGGTAGATCAAAGTGTTTCATCATGGACGGTTAATATCATCCTAATTCTGACATAATTGTAATTGTGATTGATTAGGTATGCAATTTATTTTGAGGTCTTCACCTCCTCCCAATCCTATAAATGATAAGGACTATTCTATATAATTGGTTTCTAATTTTAGGACTATTCTATATAATTGGTTTCTAATTTTTTTTAATACCCATAAAGGCTATTACTCTAACATTGTTGTTGGTTTATGATTTCTGGATGTTAGTCTATGGCTAGTTTCTACTATAGTCATTCAATTTGCTAAGCCTTGGTTTTATTGCCTTTACGATAATGTATGCTTTATTTTTAAGATTGTTGGTTCCTTATTCTTATTTTTGGAAAACAGACTGGTTGTTTTATTAATGGTTTAGTTTCCTCAAAGGTAGGCCAGTGAGTAGGAAGCTAAAAAAATACTGAACTCTTTCTAACTAACGCAATTATATATAATTTTATATTTACTATATAATTTTATTATAATATTAAATTTTGATAAATGTTATAAGCACAAATCTATTAGAGTATCAAAATATTTGCTTATAATATTATTTTAGTTGTTGAAATTAATGAAATCATTGAAAAAACTAGATTTAACTTTATTTTAAACACTATCTATATTATTATTAATTATTAAAAATAATTAATATTTAAATTAAACTATATACATTAGAAAAAATTATATAACAAAATTCTTAGTTATGGAGATTCACTTCAGCTTTATCATGGGGATTTTTAAATTGTAAATCGAGTTTGTTACAATACCATGAGTCAATCCCATTGATTCTCACTACCACATGCCTAAAAACCCACAAATTATTTAGGATGACATTATTTTTAATTTATGATAGTTATTTTGGAGATAAATTTCAACCTTTAACTTGTGAATACTATAAAAATATTCTAAAATATTTTATGAAGATTATTGTCATCTACATCTAGATAAATAATTATGAAATTTAAATTAAAATATATAAACACTATGTCAAAATAACACAGTAAATTATATATAATAACATCTAATTTAAAAACATTAAAAATAAATAACACTCGATAAATTCAAATTCGATTGATTAATCATAATTATATAGTAAATCCGTTTAAAATACAAAACACATATACATATGGCGGTTCGTATTCCCCATATTTTGGAGTGCTAAAATAATACTCCTACTTTCCCATAAATAAATTTTAACTGAAACACACCGTACTCCACAACTTCACTACTCATTTTAAATTTTTATGTCATAAGTTGAATTGTATAGCACTTATTAGTCCCTGCCTTCGACAGTGCAGGGAGGACAGCGATCGATCAACGTTGACTGAACATTAAATTGTTTTGACCCACCACAGTATTCACAACTTTGGCCGATGTTTGAATAGAAATATTCGATTAAACAAATATTTTTCCAAAGTGCTAGTTTTGACCTCATGTTTGCGGCAAAACTATAAGTTTTATTAAAACATAAGATAATTCGTTTCAAATTTCACCTCAACGTTGTTTAATGCTAAGCTGTAGTTAGAATTGTTTGAAAAACATTTAATGTTTTCTCTGCACTTCAATATATATTCAAGACCACCTCATTATGTATGCAGTGCAATTCACAATTTCATATTCAATTCCACCACCTTCATATTCAATTGACATCGCATCGTATGTCCAATGCAGTCCCCATGACACCGCATCCCATATCTAATGTAGGCTACAACTTGGTGGCAAGTTGCATGTTTCTATTTGAAATAATTGAAATTACTTCCCATCTTTACAACAAACAAACTCAAAGAAGTTGGTTATTCTTCCATTGATTTAGGCGGTGGAGGGAGGAGAAGTGAATACATCAAAATTCCCCTTTTAAGTTTGACAATGTTGGATTGTTGCCCAAAATTCAAGCTACAACGCCCTATATTCCAAGCACGAGACAAAGTTCAAGTCTAAAGCCTGTTATTCTAATTATGCCAAATGAAAAGGGAGAAAAAACGACCAATTATGCCAACTACATCAAAAAGGGGAAGAAAATGTGGGTAATATTGTGCTTTATTATTCAATACCAATTATACATTTTCCGCCTAAATTTCTGAATGTTTTTCTCTGCATTTTCTGGCATTCTCCTCCTAGGTTATGATGAATATTTCTTACAGTGAGGTGAAAAACCACTAAATATTTTTG
>APFE031094481.1:75957-91854 GCA_000404065.3 Pinus taeda | reverse complement strand
TTGAGGACAACGCTTTTTGAAGGAGAGGGGCATGTTAGGCCCCTATACTACTAGTGTAACCCCTTATTGTTATTAGTACACCCCCTTATTATATTGATGCACCCATGTAGTGCCCATATTGTTACTATTGTGCCCCATAGAAGCCCACTATTGTTATTATTGTGCCCTTACATTATTATTGTTATGTCGGCTCTGATTATGTTATGAGCCCTTAGACTCCTATATATAGAAGGGAGGTCTTTTCATTTGTATCATCCAAGAATTGTTCATTTATGTAATGTAAAGGAGGTTGCCCCCTCGAAGAGGCTGAATTTTAAGGCGTGGATCTCTCTTTTCTATCTTTTTGTGAGCTGGTTTCATAACATAATTTTATGAGAAATTTAACATAAATAAGAGACTAAACAACAACATAAACAGGTACAAAGCATCATCAAAAACACATTACAATAGGAACATGACAAAGGAGTTCACCTCTCCTAGGCTACGTCTCCTTGGTCCAACTTCCAATGGCTTGGGCCTCTCTATTGTGCTCAAAAGTGTAAAAATATGTGTTTACAATGTTCAAATGCTTCTGAAACCTACTCCAATGAGTCTAGAATGTTAAAAAATGGTACCCCAGCCTCTTTCTTCATCTAATTTGGTCGAAAACTGAAGAAGTTATGACCTCTTTTATTTAGCCCACTATTCACTCCACAAATTGCTCCAAATCCGGCATGATCCTACAATTTTGCCCCAAAAAGTGCTAGTTGTCAAAAATTTTGTCGCGTGGTGGGAAAATTTGTAGGATGGTTAATTTAGCCCATAACCCCGCCAACGGTTATAAAAAATTTCATCCATACCGGTCACATGACACGGTTAGGGTATGGTAGTTAAGGTTGACGGTGACCGTAACTGTTTGCGGTAATGATTTGTGTGTTCACATGGGAGGGCCTTTAGCGGTCTCCCCCCAACCTTGCAGTTAACAAACGTTAAATGTAACCCACAACTGTTAGATGGTAAGAACCATTCTGCGAGCGAAACGGTAGGCCTTGGCATTGTGAGATGGGAGGTCGTAGGATTGAGCTCGACCTCCGACCTACCTTGCCAACCATTATTTTAACTCTCCTTTCAGAGAACATGTGGCAACAATAAAATATTGACATTGACTATTGCATCACAAATCACAATCGGCGAGAACCGACGGTCTTATGGTCTGTGAATGCGGCGAGGGGATGTGTGATTATGATATGGCAGACCCGACAGAACTATTAATTGGAGCCCATAATATTATAGCATCCGAGATCCATAGAAATTATCAACCAGTGGAGTTAGGGGGTAATATATATACATGACTCTGCACTTCTGCGATGTGCGATTACGATTATTGCATCGCAACCTGAGTACATTGGGGGCCGATTTTCTTAACCGCGGACCAATGAAATTCTAACACTTGTCACCTTCCGATTCACCACCTGCAAGGAATATTTTGAGGATATTCCATGGAATATTATTTTGCTGATTGGGCTGTAAAACTGCCTATTCAGCATCCCTGTTAGCTCTTGCACCATATTTGCATGTTTGGGAAAACAAATAGATCACGTTTCTGGGAGCATACAGTGTCTGTTTTGCACAAAATGAGTTGCACCAGATTCAGGATGATGAGCACTACATGGTTGTTTAGGTTCCACACCATTTTGACAACCCTGATTTTTGAGAATAATTTTGAGCACTTGATCACGTAGTCCTTTAGGGTTGAATGGTAATGTGTTCCTAGAGCTTGAGGTTTTGGTAAATCAGGGTTTGTAAGTGAAACCCTTATGTATTAAGTATAAGCTCCTAGGAATGAAACCCTAAGTGTATGTTTTTCTGGTTGATAGAAACCCTAGTCTAATCAAGACTGTTATATGTCTGACTTTAAATGTATTGATATTTGTGTCTTGGGTTTGTCCTATATGTGTTATGATATGCTTGTTCATGATTATCCTAGATATGTATTTGTGCTAACCTACTTGTTGATAAGTTCTAGGGTCTGTAACTAAGCCCTAGTAGAAGTTTGATATTCTAGGATATGATGAGATGATATTGCTCCCAATGCGATGAAAAAATCTAGGGTTTATAACAAACCCTAAGAAAAGTTGGTTATTTAGTTCAAACCTTAGATTGTGTCGTGATTGGTTTTTGGTTGACATCTAATACTTAGTGTCTCATGTATGGAATCTAGGGTTTGCATTAAATCCTAGTAGAAGCATAACATATGAATTCTAAAGATTGTAGATTTATACCTATTTGAATTGCTTCTAGGGTTTGAAATATATTACAGTAGAACATGTCAATCTTTGGAAGAAATATTGAGGCCCTAGATATAGTGAGACTGATATCTTGATTGAGTTACTGATGTGATCTAGGGGCTATAACCTAACTCATGAAAGTAGTTGAAGTATAAAAGTATGTGTCTTTTGTTTGTGAACCTAGCTAAGTTTAAGTATTTTTTGTCAAAGTCCAATGCTTACATTATTATATGATTCTGATAAAGTTAAACTTCATGATTCTATATATATTTTTGGTTGTAATTTCTATCTAAGTTGTGAAGGTACATAATCTTCAGTATGATGAATATTTTCATTGATTTGATAAGCATGATAAAGGAAGATATGTGAATGATGATGATCAAAATAAGAAGGATGGAAACCATGAAAATTCTCTGATGTCATAGAATATAAGTTGATCTCCCTAAGTTAAGAGGGAGCTTGAATAAAGAAAATAATATATATCTCGAGTTGAGATGGAGGGCATATTAAAGTCATGATGGATACCTTGAAGAATAATTTGGAGAATGCATAATGCTGTTGAAAGAAGGAAATTAGGTTTTGGTTGCTGCATGAGAACTAAGAAAGGAAGCTAAATGATTGAGGAAACCTTTGTCAAGATTTGTTTGGGAAGCTTGAAAGTCCTACTATGATGAATTATGAGGAAATATCAAGAAGTCAAAAGACCCCGAAGATTTGTGTTTTCTCATGAGTATTTGAAAGGTTTGTTGATTGGGGTTGTGACTCTTTAGGTAAATATCTGATTTTTTTTTTTTTAAATCATGCTTTAGGTTAGAGAGATTTGATATGTTGAGGCATGGTGTGTAAAATTCCTGGGAGGACATCTGGCCGACATATCTATTGATGTCTATATACCAAAATAGTAGGGAGGGTGGCGTTGGTCATGGAGCTCTGACCATGGATAAACATCTAGATCCCTGGGTTGATGGTTAGAAAGTAAGCTTGATGGTATCTAGACTGGGTGAAAGCTTTAGTCCATCTTAGTCCCACCTAGATAGATTTCCCTGGTCAGGAATATAGTTCATGGCACCGTAAGTGCCTAAAATCTTCATGGTTCATGTATTTTGAGATCTTCCATGTACTTGTATATGTAAGTATGAATACCTCCCTAGTTAAGAGGGAGTGTTGAAGAATGTAACCAGGTCCGATCTTCATAAATTGTATTTGAGTCATAATGAAATATTTATCAAAATAAAGAAAAATATTTTATTATTATTATTAATATGACTTATTAAAGCACGGGTTTCATGTTTGGGTCATCATGTTTTAGGTAAAATTCCCCATTGAGTACTTCCAAGATTTAGTCTGAGCCATTAGAGTCATTGTCCATTTAAGGAGACCCTTCTTGGGCTTTTGAATCATGTAAAAAGATTGATTATTGAGTCAAATTAGGTATTTGTCACCTCCACACCAAGTCGACCTTAAGGAGACCAAGTCAACCTCAAACTGGGTAATTCGACCTCACCAGAAGCCTATATATTGGAGTAGTTCAAATTCATTTGGATATAACTCACTCACAAGTTCAATATCTAGGAGAAGGAGGTAGAAAAAGTGTGAAATTCCAAGAAGATAAGGAGAAGTGCTGGAAAGATCAAGGTTGAAGTTTTTGGGTCATCTCTTTCTCACATGTGTGGATTTTATGGTCTACTACTGGAGGATCGAAGTGTTGCTACTGGGTCGAAGTTGTTGTTGGGCTAACTGTTGGGTCGAAGTTTTGTTGGGATAACTACGGGTCGAAGTTTTTGCTGCTAGGTCGAAGGTGTTTCTGCCAGTTATTATTGCAAAGTAGAAGTAGTTATCATCTAAAGAAGAGAAGTGCTCGAAAGATCAAGATCAAAGTTTTTGGGTCATCTCTCTCTCACACGTGTGGATATTTTGGTCTAGTACTAGAGGATCGAAGTGCTACTGCTGGGTCAAAGTTGTTGCTCGGCTAAATGCTAGGTTGAAGTTGCTTCTACTAGGTCGAAGTTACTACTGCTAGGTCGAAGTTGCTACTACTAGGTTGAAGGTGTTGTTGCCAGTTGTTACCACAAATTCGAAGTAGTTATCATCTACAGAAGGAAGAAAGGGTTGAATTGGTGTGGAGGATGTTTGTCAAGAGTCTTAGATTATATCAAGAAGTTATTAAGGAAGATTTTTTTACTGGGTTTTCCCCTGTCTGTCCACCTATATCCAGTGTCTGTAATCTTTGTGATATTGTTTTGGTAATTCTTGATGAACTAAAAGATAATAGAAGAACATAAGAAAACATAAGAATATCACATGTAATTGTCTATACAAGGAAAATATTTCTACCTTTCCGATTTTCTAACACTACTGGTACATATTAAGGATTTAATGCCAATATTCTCTAGCATGTTGAAAATATCCATATCTCCCCAATTATAAATCCAAACTAGAAAAAGCTATCCACACCTATAAAGGAATCACTTACTTTGCAACATTTTGCATTAATATTTTCCTCATCAATTGGACAATCTATTTCCATACAACATTGCTTTCAGAAGCTTTGACCAACATTTACCTTATTCCCACCACATTTTTCTTTAAATTCACTATGAATAAATCTGACCCTTTGGATGAAATTCATAGACTTTCTATACTCATTATTTGTATTGTGATTCCATGCCAATGACTTTGCTTATTTATCCGTTAAACCAACATAAATGATACATTTTACTATTTTAAAAATTGGGTTATTGGGATATTGCCGTATCAATTATTTTCTAACCTCTTCAGGATGGTTTCCCCTAATTACATAATATTTGTTGTTAAAACTTCATGATCTATCAAATACCTCTTTGTTGGGAACTTTAATTGAATCAACAAGAACCACATTGTCAACCACATGTGCATATGGATTGTACCTTTCAATTTATGAACATGTAGGTAATGTTAATTTCTAGTTTGGTATTTAGATTTCCCTTTTGTTGGTTTATAAAGATTTCTAACATTTAATTCAAATGTATGACCATCATCAACCAAGTTATTCTTCCTTAATTGATTTTGAATAACATTTTGTTTTGTGTTAGCACTATCATCCTCTAAATCAATGCATGGTATTATGATTTCCCTGCTACCTTTAGAGCTTACAATATAATCTTCAATGACACCCATGATTTTTTTCAGAATGACCAACAACATTTGACTTCTTCCTTTTATCATTTAACACATTCTCTTCTAATTTAACAATCTCCTCATCATCAACGGGAAGATAAACATCCAAGGGCATTCTTCTTTTTTGTTTTTTATGGCTCTTCTTCTTTTCAAAAAGAATTTTAGCCTCATTGTCACCAATGGCAAAACATTATTAATCTTTAGCTCCCACATGTTCAAATGTAACCTTTTTAGCCTTACTAGATTGATGTTTTTTAGTCCTTTCCTAATCCAATGTATCTACTCTTGTAGTTTTAGGTTTTACTTTTTCGTTTCTTTCCTTTCTTCTTCTTTATTTGTATGAAAATCACTGGTCACATCCATAATATGTCTTTGTATAATAAATTAACTCTAACATACTGAAAGAGACTTAGTAAAATCTTGTTAAACAATATATAACATTTCAATGATAAATAAGTTATAAAAAAATATAATGATATTTACTATAATGCATAACACATAAATACAAATAAGGAAACTTACAATTTCATTCTCAATGTTGTTCATGACACTTGCACAAATCTTTGTAAAATCTTGTGTCAAATCATAATTTCTCTTTGTAAAATGATATGTAACCTCGTGTAATGAACCCCATTATAGTCACCATTTTCTTAAAGCCATTTAAATTTTTCTATTGATCTCATTGTTTACATTCTTCCTTCAAACTCATTGTTTCATCTATTTTCAATGACTTTAATAACTAGTACCAAGAACTAGACCTATTACATATTCGTGTCGTACATTTTCAAGGACATCTCTTCCTTGCATGCATATTAATAATCTAGTTCCTAATTCATTATAACATAATGTTTATAATTTTTCTTTCTCCCTTATAAACAATACCTTGATACCTTGGCAATGACAATATTCTTATCCTAGATGTACACAAACAACCTAGTTTCTCTTTTGCATTTAGAATGGGAAATTATACCTATCAAATTTTAAAGTACATAAAAAATTATCTCCTACTGTACCATATAATCTATAAAGGCATTATAATATATATATATATATATTATATATATATATATAATAATATTATATATATATATAATATATATTATATATATATATATATATATATTCCTTGTAATTTTCAAAAGTTTTCTCTTATGGTATATGATAGTTTAGATTGCTTATCAACTCCATGACCTAATGTATTCCTTGTATTTCCAAATGTTTGCTCTTAGGGTATATGATACTTTAGATTTCTTATCAATTACATGAGATAGTTACATATGCCAACCATTAACATTATAATTATTACGAGACTATATCCACACAAATCTATACCCCAATTTTGACCATGATATATTATTCTCATTTGTTGGGTTACATTTAGCAATGTTTTAATATAGCGATTATAAAACATATGTGTTATAAATGCTTTCACATCTATATATTTACATTTCTATGTCTCTCATTCTATGTTTCCTGAACTTTCCACATAAATTTATTACTCCACGTGTTGAGTGATTATGGTGCCACCACGCCTCTCGGTAACCATAACATCAACAATGTGTTGACAGGGGGAAATATCCTTCCAATATCTAGGGGGTCTCCTCGGTGTGAATTCCCAATTAGACATCACATCATTTGGGATAGGATCCCCATCCAAAATGTGGGCTCCACTACCACCATGAATGTTTTGCTCTACAACTCTTGGCTGTAAAATGTGGAGATGTTAGAGTGAGAGAAAGAAAGAAATACCCGGGAATGGGAACGAGGTCAAACCAAGATTGACAAACCATAGAACATGATACAAGAATGTAACAAAAAAACAACGAGAAGAAGCATGCCACAAGAAGGATTATTGAGCTAAAACCATCTCAGAGATATGTGAAGAGGAAAGATGCTAGAGGTTAACTACAAATCAATTCACAAAAAGTTATTGACATTGTGTAGAATAAAAAGCAAAGATTCAAAGTAGACATGCAAGCCATAACCCACGAATGAGTTCATTAACATATTTGCAAATTTGAGTACATATTCAACAAGTCCATCAAGGCCGAGTAGTGGAACGTGGGATGTTCATACCATCTTCCAAAGAAAAACCCTAGCCTCACCACAACTCACCTTACTAGCTACTAAGAGTTAAATGCCTCTAGCTCCCTAAGCATAGAACAACTACCTAAAGTTAGGCTAGATCAAGTGCTAAAGTGTCTTCAAATGAGACATGAGGGTATATTTATAAAAATGAGGTGACTGTTCACCTACCCTTATGACTCTTGAACTTCCTCATGACTCCCTCATGTCTAATGACTATTACATGCCCAATTTATCTCCTCATAACCATTGACATTATGATAAGAAGTGTTTACACTATGAGAGGAGACATTACTAGGAGAGTAGAGATAGTCATTTGAAACCCTAACACACTTGTTTCCAATGTTGTTGCAAAGCCATGGAGGCTTATATTAGTTGATGAACAAAGTTGTGATGTTCATTTGTTGTATCAATGCACATTTTCCTATTACCACAACCCATTTTTATGGAAGAGATCATCGACTAACCAACCATGATGTTGTGTCTTTGGTGTTACTAAATGATCCTTGAAGTCTGCGTGGAGCCAATTTTCTTGTCGTTCGAAACCCTAGTTATGCAACTTTCTATCTCTAGGATCATTTTCTACATTTGTGAGAAGCCCCTATTTGAAATTCATGGCTCAACTCCATATTTATTTGCATAGGTAAAAATCCATGTTTCCTCTTTTCTATTTATGGACATGATATAAAATGGATTGTGTGCATGTTTCTTTGGTCATGTTTTGAACCATATAGCTTTGTACATGGTGCAAAACATGCGAAACTGCCTAGTAATACCCTGCTTATCCATTGAATTAATTTGCCAACCATTGTTGTATAATACTTCTATGAGTCAATACGAGACTAAAATTCAAAGGGTTGTTAGTCCCAAACTACATTCGTCCCTTTGGCCTTTATGAAGGGGAATTGATTGCTCCTATCTCTTATGAAGAATATTGGAAGATTTTCTGTTGGGACATGAACTCACAATTAGCGCCCAAAGGAGCACATTTAAGATCGTTAGAAGTGCCATCATGTTGTGTATATGGCTTTGACTAACAAATTTTAGTTTGAGAGATTGGAGACTTCCACAGTTTGTCACATTGTTAGTGATTTCCAGAATCATACTGTGTGAAATGTGTGATTTGTCCAACTGTACTACTTTACACATTCTACACAGTATGATTCTGGAAATCACTAACAACTTTTAGTTTGACATTTTCCTTGTCCTTGCAAGATATGCTCAACAAAACTTGTTTGAATATTATTGTAGACCGAGTTGGAAGTTCAAAGTTGACTATCATTGAACTTTGGGGCAGGTTCAAGTATTTAGTCTTCAAAATCCAACCCAAGCAATCCAATGGTAGTTAGTTATTTCATCAAACCCGACTGCTTCAAAAGTTACCAACACCATCTAGCCAATATAGAACAGAGGCCAAAATAGAAAGCACATGTTAGAGATTGGAATATTAACAATTTGACATAGAGTGATGCCTCAAAACACCTTTCAAACAACCTTGAAATTTGATCATAAGATTAAAGCCTTTGTCTCTCGTCAAAAGTTGTTTGAGGATCATTGCAATCAACATATACTGAATATGGGTACATGGGTACAAGTTATTGGCAAGAAAATGCCCTTTTTATGTCCTCTTATGAAGATAATTCAATTTGTGAATGCAATACTATCAATAGAAACATGTAAAGCTTGTATAACCACCCTAAGTTTTTTAGGCACGAGTGGGGAGACTTTGGAAAACTGGTTAAACTGCCCACTATTTACTGCTGACTGAGATCATACACACATGCAATGACTATCCCACATGTATAATCATCTATATTGAGACCACAAATCCATGAAGTAGTATTCAAAATAGCCTTTTGTGCAAGTATCCACCAGACACTATTTTTTGCCTCATTATAAAATACGATGTCCCATTATTATAGTGTCAATACAACAAATATACTAGGTAGAAGTAGCTAAGCTGTGAATGATGCTGTCTCTCTCAACATGGATGAATGGAGTGAACATGAGTTCTACCCATTTTGGATGCCTCACCTTGTACCTTTTCAATTAACGCTGGCACTAGAATTTATACCTTTTGCAGATTACGAAGGATTATGCATTTATCAATCTCGACTTATGCTCCAGGGATACTAAAAATATCCCACGTTGAATGAGGTAAATGAACCATCGACAATGTGTTGACAGAGTGCGATGAGAGGGAGGAGACACCACATAGAAGCTGAGTTAATGAGGTTTCAAAATTTGCTCTCTGACTTAGCAGATGAGCGCTTTTATTCTGGTCACAAATCGAGAGTCTAGGTAGGTCATATTTTGCGGTTCTAGTGTTAGTCAGACATCTCAATTTAAAGGGTACGTCGCAGATTAAACTCCCATCGCAGGTCGCAACATTAGATGGCAGAGAGTGGATACCAGATGTGCGACTTGCGAACTTATGCTAGTTGCATCTCAGAATTGCGCAATGTATTAATCATATGAAACAGGTGAAGTGAGGGGTCACAAATCGCATATGCAATGAGCAATGAGAAACCACTTCGAATTCAAAATGTGATTTGCAATCTGAGGAGGGCGCAAATCTCTGTTCCATGGCTAGTGGGACTGCCATTACAAATAGAAATTGCGATGTGCCACCAGGCAGAAAAAAATAATCTTGCAAAAAGTGCACGACCAACTTCTCTTTTCTGCGGAGAGCTGGGAGATCCCATATTGTTGGCTTGAGATGATGAACGCCAAACAGAGGAACTACTCACAGATTCAAAAAGGCACAAGTACCATTTCTACCCTCTCCATGAAGGTACACTTTTAGTTCCCTCAATTGCAAATGCCTCATGAGGAGCTAGATCTCTAATTACTTTCCCACCAGAAAAAATTGCAATGCAATGAGCCCGACTGATGCGCATTTCGTGTCTTGCAGAATAAACAGTGGGGTGAAGAAACGAACCGTCTGTCTCCGAATAATTTTGAACGAAGTCGGTTCGCCTTCCCATAATCGATCTCCCCTCACCATTTATTCTCATTCATCTTTCCTACCCCAGCTCACAACCCACTATTGCAATTCACTTGTTTTGTTTCTCTTGAGATCCCATTTCTTGTATGAAAAATGGCGTTCGACCGTAAAGTCATTGAATATTCAGACAAATACTACGATGATACATACGAGTACAGGTCGATCATGCCTTCATATTTTTCAGTTTTCTTTATATAAATGTTTGGTTGTGTAAAAGTTGAATGTGATCATGCTCTTTCTATGTACACACAGACACGTTATCCTTCCTCGAAATATTGTTCTACGCCATCCGCTTAGACTTCTGAAAGAGGTAAGAAAGATGAACTGTATTTATGAGTTAATGTTTTTTTATACAGTTTGAGTAGGTCTAATGGTTAAGAGCATGCGTTTTTTCTTAAAAAGTAATAGGTTCACAATAATAGAGATAGAGTATGTATGTCTTGGTAGACTTAGCAATCAAATAGCTGCATTATCCCACAAACCAGGGAATCTTGTACACTAATTTAGTGTTTGGTAAGCTTAGAAATCAAATCGCTGAGAAGGTGAATCCCCTGTCTCACAACAAAAAAGTCTTATACACCAATTTGATGTTTGGCTTTAATCTGATTTTAAAATTAGATATATATAATGAAAATTAATGACGTTAATGACATTCATTCACAGGATGAATGGAGAGCAATGGGAGTTTGTCAATCTCTTGGTTGGGTGCACTATGCAATTCATATTCCAGAGCCTGAAGTCATGCTGTTCCGAAGGCCACGCCAAGATAGGAACCCTTCAGTCAAGCAACAGCAACAACAATCCCAGGCTCCTCATGACGGGCAGGAGAAGGAGAAGAAGTCTGACCCCCAGGGTTAAATTCAGAGCCACACATTGCACATAAATCAGTTATATACCCATATTTGAATGCTATCCATTTATGTTTGGATTTATGACTTGTGGAAGAAAATCTACTTATGTTACATATGCATGTTACATGTCACTGTATTATGTTACTGTCTTGTTGGTCCAAGAATTGAACAAAATTTAGGGATATTCATGTTCAAATTTATTATGAAATAAACTTACTGATCTGTATATAATTAATACATGTATAAATTTTCAAGTCTTAGTTTTTCTATTCTCTCACCAAATTCTATTTATCAATTTTACCTATCAATTATGTTTACCTATCAGTTATTTATTTGCAGACATGTTTGGTTCACATTAATATGTCTCGGAGATCTGACAGAAACAGAGTTGCTTGTGTCACTATTTTCATACTTGTAAATTGTAATGCTTCAAGCTTATATTAAAATCTATATCAATGCCCTACATTTGGGAATTTTTTTCTCTCTCTTGCTCTAAGATATTCTTATGCACAAACGAAAAAACTAAATACATTATACTTCGTGTATATTATTGCATTTCAATTATAAATGAATTGTTAGATATGATGAGCCTATTACTGGAATGGTTTGAAGATTCTGCTAGCATCGTTCAGAATTATAAGGTTTTCCTTCTTCCTAAGTGACAGCCTAGTCATGCCTATCAAGGATTCCATCGAGATTATAATTGTATTGAATAGTGTAGGGAGAGCTCTGCTATCCACATACCACTCACTCTGCATCAATTGTAAAGTGTTCAAATCAGTCTTCTAAAGTTAGAAGCTGGATATCAACTATGCAAAAAGTGTCAAAATAGTAATTATGTGAGCATTGTATTGTGAAAGCTTGGCTGAAAGGTTTCCTATCGAATCACCATGAGTTTTTTTAATAAATGTGTACATCCAAGAAAAAAGCTTATTCATCAGAATATTTCAATTTTCTTTAGGTATATATCTAATTTCTGAAATATAACGATAATCATTTTCAAAATCTTATAATTTAATCACAACATTGTATTAATAAAAGACAGCCCATGGAGGCTTTAAAATTGAACTAATTATGTTTTAAAGTAATTGTGATTTTACACACATATTTTCAATCACTCAATTTCAAATAACAATTAACATTAAGCATCTCCATGCCAAAGCATCCTTCACCACTGTCCCTAAGTATTCAAAGAAGCCAAACCAGAAGTAATATGTACGTTTAACTTTAAATTAGCCATTCTGGCAAAGATGGGTAGGCCTTGTTCCATGTTAAATACAAGCATCGAAAACCCGTGTTCTCTAACATTTGCATGCATAGTCTCCAACTTTGCAAGCAACATATCATCATAGGCCTTGCCACTGAAAGTGAGTGGAACTCCATACATATCTGCTGTTTTTATTTGCCCATATTCATCACTCTGAAGAGGGCATCACGTTGGAAAATTATACCTTCAGTTATGCTCCACTTTAGTCTAAGTGGAGGTCTATAATCCACACTCGCTATTTGTCTACCTATTGTCACAACCTCATCCGACGAAACTGGCGTTTTTGAATTAGGACTATTATTTGAACCCGGACTCGTCCCATGAACAAGTGTTCCAGAGGAGCGAGAATTTTGAACTTTGATTGACCTAGATATCTGTTTATGATCACCCTATATCCATGGATTAGTGTAGTTTATTTTGAAATATGAATCATGTTGGCCTCACTCCACTGAAATTTTTAGCTTTTGATTGTGTCCAAACACATTTCCATGTGAATATGCAAAGTTTGCAATAAGCCCTGTGAGAAAATCAACTGTCATCCGACTTATATTCTCCAATAATTCCATATGCACGAACTCTAGTTCTAAGACACATGAGATCTCGATACGATTCCACTGCATGTACAACATTTTTATGCAATGTTCCAATCTTAGGATAATCTGGAAATCTCTTCACAAGCTTCAAAGGTGAACACATTGATCTATAAACATTTCGTTTTCTCGTCTGCAATTTCTCGGAAAGAATGATACTGTATCCTTGAGATGTGCACAAATTTAGTAATGCAATGACTATAATCCCACAAAACTCAGCTCTGCACCTCCTGGAATATCATTAAGGGACACCTTGTCATTCTTGGATTCATAAGCTTCAAGAATTAGTTTCTGCAGTTGACCAAACTTTGAAAGCAGTGGAAACTTTGGGAATGTGACCTCGTGTGGGGATCACTAGATGTGAATCCAAAGCAATATCGTAACCGACTGGAATACCACATAACACTTATAACTTTGCATAAAACAGAACACATTCCTTTTAGCCATAAAGCAAAACTCTCACGATAATTGATACAAGATGTGTCTATTGACACCATTGTTAAAATAAGCTCAAGTCTGGATGAACCCATTAGATTCCTGTTGCTAATATGGAGAATATAAAGTCTTCCAAATGCAACACCCAGAACAATGGGTAAGCTAGTGCTAATGGAAAGAAGCCAATTAGATTCCTGTTGCTAATATGGAGAATATAAAGTCTTCCAAATGCAACACCCAGAACAATGGGTAAGCCAGGGCTAATGGTTTTAGCTTTCCATTAAGAGCTGCTTCCAATTGCGGTCTTGCCCGAACCCTGGACATACAAAAGGTACGCTATAATTCCGAGAACTTCTAATAAACCTAATTCATTCAAACTACATAAACATGAATGGAGAAGTGGGGCCAAAAAACTTTTGCAAATGCCATAAACCCTAATGTCCAAGGTGAAGCGAGACAGGTAAGCATAGGCAGTGTGCCTTGTCCTGATGGACATACTGACATTTGCAACCTTGATAACAAGAATTGGACCATTCCGATTGACAGGGATATCTGCTAAGACCTTGAAAAGCATTTGGGACCCAAAATTTGGGTGTATAGGCTAAAAATTATGGGTGTTGTTTAGCTGTTACAACATAGTGATAAAATGTTTGAATTTGATTAACTGTGTAAGACGATTAGGGTTTTTGTGTAACCCAATGACTACTCCTGTCAGTGATTTTCGGTTCTCATTCTTCCAGGTTGCCTCGTTGTTGGTAGAGCTCTTTAACTCGGGGTTTCCGTTTCTATTTTCAGGTCTTAGCCATTTGATTTCTACACCATATTGTATAGAGTTCTTGTTTGTAGGGGTTATTACTCTCCAATGGGGCTCATTCACAGCTATATTTTCACTACGCATTCTTTCTTTGGATTTCCAGGGTTTTTCATTTACAGGTGAGATTTCTCTTAAAGAATCATAGATTTAATGCTAAATAAACTCTTTGCCTTATATTTATAGTTCATCCTTTTGCAAATTCTTTGCTACATACTTGTTTCTCATTTTTTTTTACTATCATTATGTTTTTGGAGGTTGATTTCCTAGTTATAATCATTATTTTGTTACGTTTTTCAGCCATATTCCAAATGTTTGCGCTACAGATCATATGTTTGCTGCGTTTTAAGATTCTATACTTCGATACCCATATTTGGTAAGATTTTTAAAAACCTTGGAGTTTATTTTCTGCATAAAGTTTAAATTTCTGTCGAAAGTTTAACTACTCTGCATTTACATTTTCTTTTCTACTGTTGATACAATTATACTTATGCTCATAAATTGAAAGGGTTTTTATCCTATCATTGTAATTTTTCCCGTTATACATTTTAGTTTCTGGTTTCTTTGAACTTTTGAAACTCTTCTTATGTGAATTTGGGTTTGTTTATTTTCCAGTGATAGGTTTTGTTCAAAAATCCTTAACCCTTATTATGAAATTGATGTAGGAACTTCTGAACAAATTATTATGAAATTGATGGAGGAACTTCTGAACAAATTTATGATATGAATCACATCCTAAAGGTTATATATCAGAGTTTAAGCCTCACTACAATTCTCTGTGCAAGCTCGATTATTTACCTACTTTGTTTCGTTTTATAAAGTCAGAGTATTTTTTTTCTTTTAAAGGGTGTTTCTTCCCTTTCATTAAGGGACGGGTTCCTTGTCTGTACCATTCTTCTCGTACCCGTTTAGGGTTACAATGAATTTGTAACTGTTCAAGGTATATATAAATACATTTTTCTTTGAAAGTTGTTCCTGTCATAAATAGAGTTTGAAATTGTTTTTGCTATCAATATATATGTACATATTTTCAAGGCTATTCTGAGTCATCTAGAAACTCTCTCTACAAGGATTATTGAAGAATGCAAAGACTGGAGTTCGTCTTTATATTAGCTTTTGTTCTTTGTTTACAATTTACTATGAGGACTGCTACCTATTCACTTGTTTATTTCTACAGGTAATTCTTTTGACTCTTTGAGAAAAATTCTTTATTTTCCTTGGATGTTTCCAAATTTTTGGATTACTACTATGGTTTATTAAATATTTGACTAAGTTTTCCAAACCGTTGGTCTCTTGTACTACCTGGCATGACTGCTGTGCTTGAAGTCCAATTTCTAGATTGTTAGACTAAAACTCAAATTCTTAAAGCCTCTTCTGTAATAAGAATTGCTATGGAGAATTCTAAAGTTATATATATATATATATATA
>APFE031094481.1:43450-70982 GCA_000404065.3 Pinus taeda | reverse complement strand
AGTGGAATGCACCTCATCAGGGGTGGAGGCCCCAGTACAACTCTCCTCCCGCTCATTTGCCTCCACCACCTGCCCAACCACAACCCCATCCGCATCCATCTCAAATATACACCCCCACTTAACTACCCGTACCACCATTGCCAAACCCGCACATTGGAATAGCTCAACCCAATTGCAAAGCTGAGGCACAACATGTCCAAATGAATCCTCTTGAGCTCAATGATCTTCACCATAGCTAAGGAAATGTATTGCAAAAAAGAGATTATCTTGAAAGTATTGAAGGCCCACATCCAGCAAAAGAAGATTCAAAAGAGGAGATCAAAGAACCATGGGCTGCACTAGATGAAGAGAAGACATCAGAATCAGAGATTGAGAGAGCTCCCTCATGGTTACCATCAAATCCTCTATGTATTCAAGATAAAACTTAGCAAAAAGAGGAAGATGTGAGAGTCATGATAGAAGAATATATGAAGAATGATCCAGATCGGCAAAAGGACCAAGGATATCAGAGCTATATTGAGATATGATTCCAGACTGTCACTAAGTTGCAACAATACTCTCTTCCTCAACAATGTTTGATCCCTTCAAAGTCAAATCATTTGGTCTCTGAAATCCAGATACCTGTCAAAGCATGCATTACGAGCCTCCACATCATTTTGTCTCTAGTCTCGATGTGCACATGGCTCCATTGGAAGTATTCTTATACTTGAAAATGATTTTGTTTTTCAAGTAGGGTAGGGTAGAACAAAAAAAAGAAAAAAGAGAAAAAAAGAGAAAAAAATGAAAATGAGAAGAAAATAAAAATCTAAGGTGAAAACCTCCTCAGAGGCGCCTTAGATTGGCTCATTAATTTAAAACCTCCATGAGGTGGTTAATGGGTTGAAAAAAGAAGAAAAAAAGAAAGAAAAAAGAGAAAAAAGAAAAAGAGAATAAGATCCCTGGGTGAAAACCTCCATTGGAGGTGCCCAGGGCAGGCAATTAGGGTGAAAACCTCCATGAGGCGCCCCAGTTGTTTTCAAAAAAAAAAAGGAAAAAAGAAAAAAAAGAGAAACATGCCTAATCTCTGTAAAATAATTGCAGGTTGTAGGGAATACATTGCACGTAAGGAGGGTCGTGCAAAACGAGGATAGGGGTCCATACTAGGCTACAAGACATCCTTACAGACACCCTCCATGGTCACTTGCCTTTCCTAGGATTTGATCACATTCAGGTCGAGATTCCACCTTCTATAGGAAGTTCTGGGCTTTCTACAGGAAGTTCTGTATTTCTACAGGAAACATCTTGTAGAACCTTTGGGCGAGCCAAATTCGATTTTGGAGGGGAATCTAAAGCTTGGAATCTATTTGTTAGGCCTGCAGCCACCCCTGTTCCATCCCTCACCTTTCTCCATCATTTTTTTCCACCTCATTGTGCTTCTTTTATGAAAACTGTGTTTTCTACAGGAAGTTCCTGTAGAAATTATAGAAAGCTGGAAATGGATTTCAAAAAGGAAGTTTGGTGAACATGATAGCCTCCTAAAGCATTCATAAGTCCTCCTACATTCTTCAAACTCCTCCTTCATCATTTCCATGCCTGCATCACAGCCCAAGCTCATTTTTTCTTATCATGCAAAAAACTGCAAAATGCTTAGAAGCAAAAATACATAGTGCTGAAATTTGTTTTTGCCCTAACTTGAAAACCATGCATCCATTTACAAAACCATTTTACAGTGAGTTGTATATGGATGATGGCAACATGCCCGAGCAATTTCAGCCAATTCCGATGCACGGTTTCCAAGAAATCAGCCTCCATCACCTTTAGCCATTTTTGCATTTTCTTCATATCCGTGCATCTGTTTCAAAACCTGTTTCATGGGGAGATGCATATGGGTGATAGTAACCTACCCAAGCAGTTTCAGCCGATTCCGATGCACGGTTTTCGAGAATTTGACCTCTGTAATTTTCAGCCATTTTCCATTTTTCTTGAAATTCGTGCATCCATTGACCACCATTTCGCTTTGGGAGGTGCATAATGATGATAGAAACATGATTAGAAAGTTTCAGATTGACCCGATCTATCGTTCGGGAGCAATGGAGAAAACAAGTTTCTGTCTTGTGAAAATTCAACATCAGCAGCTTGAGGGTGCAGATCTGAACGTGGAAACAAATTATTGTAGCATAGATCCAGCTAGAAGACACCTACACAAGAAAAAAAACCATGAATTAGCAACCAAGCCAGCATGAAACCATAGGAACAAATGCATGCAGCAGAAGGAAAGGCCAACAAAACCTCACAACAACTACATTCGACTTCCAGGTACGTGACTAAAGTCGTTCCTCTGAATGCATGAATGTAATTTGAAAACTGCGTGAGCAATAAGATGGTTGTGGTTAAAAAAATCAGACAGCACTCGGTGGGTGAATACGACACGTGTACTCAGCCATCTCAGGAGGAAATCTCGAAACAAGTAGTGGTGACCGTTTAAGCTTCAACATGATTGATGGACGTGATTACAGGCAGAGAACAAACAATTAAACACTACAGTGGGGACCAACAGTCTGCATGGGGCCAACATGCAGTGGCCAGCTCACCCTCCATCAATGGAAATCTCCATAAAACAGCCAATCGAACTCTCACCTCTGTTTTTTACAGTTTATCATCGTCCTTGCAGCTGCAACAAGCTCCATACCAACTCCATAGCAACAAACCAAGCTTTCTCGGCCATTTTTTTTAAACCCTCCTGCTTATCGGCGTTCTACAGGAAGAACAACAAAAATTTTAAAAGCAGGGAAGCGTGGACTTTTCTTCGTCAAATTTGGAGTCCCGAGAAAGGTAGGATCGAAAACACTCTTCCATGTATGATATACTCCAAAAAGGCGATGAATTGAGCTGTTTTGAATTGGAGGGTTAGAGACAAGTCTGTCGTGAGTCAAAAACATCAGTTTTCCTGTGTTGCATGGAATCTCTCGGTCGGTTCTGCGTCAATATTCTCCTCCACAGTTCCTTTTAAAACATTTTTTCTCTTGTTGAAAAGATAAAGCGTTGTGAGAGCCAGCCTGTGGGTGAAAATTTTAAAATTTGCAGGTCTGAATGTGTCCTGAGAAGGAAACTTGGTCTCTGTCCTCTGTCTATAGAAGTAAAACTCTTCCTTTCATAACCAGATAGCTGAAGATTTTTTAATGTCCCTAAGATCTCTTTCTACAAAAAAAGAACAAAAGAACAAACTTGGACATGGACTTTTGCAGGTATTAAGAAGGTTTTCTGGAAAAGAGAACAAAAGAACAAACTTGGTCAGGGTCTTTTGCAGGCATGAACACAATTGTTAAAACAGAGTAAGGTGTCATATCAGAATTTGATGCAAGTGATCCAGGATTGTAAAGAGATGGAAATCTTAAAGTTGGTGGTGGACTTGGAGAATGGAATTAGAGTCTCACATCAAAGGAGAGACATGAAGATTCTGTCACAGATCCAAGCTAGTTTGGAACTGTCCAAATCGAGAACAGGAAACAATACTTTGAGAGTGCTTCTAAAAGTGATCAGGCTGGGATTGCAAAATTCGTTTACTATGACAGATCAGGCTTGGCAGCTAACAACCGGCTACAGCTAGAATGATTAATTGAAGGTGCCCAAATTTGTACAAATGAAGGTTTAGCAAACATTGGTGCGATTTAAAATTGAACATAAGACTAATGAGATGAAATAAGTGTAAGGTGGAAATCAGTTGTAGGATTGGACCATTCAAGGCATGTAATTAACCGACCAGGAACAGTAATTTTGTGTCTTGTCATAGTACAATCATACAATGAACAGGTGGGACCTTTTACATGGTCAAGAGAAATACAAGAAGCCAAATAAAAGCGAGAGGGGGAGAACAAGGCTCGATACTCAAAGAACTCATGTCGATGGGTTAGTGGAGGTGCCGAAGAAAAATAAAGGATGGCAAGGAAAAAGAACACATTGAAAAAGATGAAAAAACCAATGATGAAGAAACGCAAGACATTCAGGCAAGGCAAGAACAGAGAGGAAAAGGAGCAAAGGCCAAATCGCTGAAGCCTAAAACTTTGGGAGGAACAATGGCACAAACACCCAAGGAAAAACGATTGTAGAATAGAGCAGAGAGGGCTGAAAAATTCCAAACAAAGGAGGGCTCAACCAAGGCAACCACACAGGAGTTAAAAGGAAAGACACATTCAGCCAAACAGGCCGAAACATTTTCTACAGGAAGTCTGAAAACAATTTCTACAGGAAGTCCGAAAACAGTTTCTACAGGAAGCCTGAAAACAGTCGACACAGGACTTTCTACAGGAAGTATGGAAACAAAGTGACAAAAGGAGAAATCACCCGAGATTTTTTCCAGTGAGGCAGTAGCTATGCTGGCTACCTTAAGCACATCTCCACAGCAAAAAGGGAAGGGAAAAAGGGAGCCTTCCATGTATTTTAAGGCAAGAAGGAGCACGAGGATAAAAGCATGCAGACCCCCTTAAGCACATCTCCACAGCAAAAAGGGAAGCGAAAAATGGAGCCTTCCATGTATTTTAAGGCAAGAAGGAGCACGCGGATAAAAGTAAGCAGACCCCAGCCACAGTCAAAGGGGCCAATTGTCATTAAGGACACAACAACTAAACAAAAGGAGGAGTTTCCTTCAAAGAAATCCATCATCTATGAATGAGGAAGCCAAAAGCCTTCACCTAGAGAGAGAGAATTAAGATGATGGACTCAAAGACAGTTCTACAAGAAGCTAAGACAGTTCTATATGAAGCTGAGAATTCTCTACAGGAAGCTCGGGCTAAGTTAAGAGAGACCAAGAAATTGGAGGAAAAGGCGGCCAAACAATCACAGGAAGAAGGAAAGACAAGGAAACATCTGATGAACAACAAAGAGAGGACAAGCTACAGGCTGAGGTTGAGGCTTTAACAAAATTGCTACAAGAAAAGGAGAACAAGCAGTGGGAAGAAGTAGGGAGAAAAGCATGGTTTCATGACCGAGAAGAGGACATCACTTCAGAAGCTTGGCGTGACAGAGAGGCCACCAGGGCCATCAAAGATGAAGAGATAGATTACTTGCTCAGAGGATGAACAACACTTTCGGTAGGGGGTGACGATGAGCCCCAAAAATGGATAATTATATGGGCTCATTAAGCTTCCTAATTCGACTTAATCCACCATTCTCATTAGTTTATTGCATGTTTTTGATTATATTTATGCTAATAGAGTGAATTGGGTTAGTTATTATGCCAACAAGTCTAATGTGTGCTTTATGCAGCCTTTTTGGTCAATTTGGAGACAAAATCAAAGGTTTAAATGAGCACTTGGCAGCTAAATTCGTGGAGAGGATTTGTAAGAAGGTGTCCCCTTCATTTATGGGTCCTTACCTCGAATTCTCCACCATCAGGTCGGAGTTCAAGGGCCACCAAATCAATTATCACAAGGGCAACCGAGCAAGGGCTAGTAAAGTGTTGTTAACTACAAGTTTTGGCAGCTGAGTTCCTAAAGTTTAGGAGGGCTGTTGGGGTCCTCAATTTGTATAAATAAGAGGGCTTAGGGCCTCATTTCAGTTAGTAATTTTGTAGGTAGAAGTTAGCTAGTTTGTAGTTCGGTTTTTAGTCATTTTTTAGGCAGTAGTTTAGCTATGCATTTCAACACATTTTCAAGTTTTCCTTGTGGACAATTTTTGGAATGTAACTATTCTTTTGATCAATAAAGATGAATCTAGCTTTGCACCAACTCTAATATCTCTTAGGAGGCTGTAGCTCTTGGGGTTGGGCCCATCTCAAGTGCCCAGTACCTCCTTTGTTTACTTTCATGTGTATTTGCTGCATTCGTAGAATAAAATCTGTTATTTAGATTAAAATATTTCTTTGTTACTTAGGTCGTTTTTTATGATTAAAATATCTTTTCATGTTCAGATTTACTTGGTAGGTTAATCACATGGAAGATATTCAGAAAAAGGCTACCAAGCACCTTGGATCTCACCTCCCCCTTAGTGGAATCATGCACTGGGACCAAGGTGACCTTGCTGCCACCAAAAACACTGTCTTTGCTTCACCATGCAAGTATTAGTGTTGGATTCTTAGTTGTCGAACTTGATATCAATTTTGATGGCATGCTTAGGTTTATGATTTCTTAGTTGCATAGTTATTTCATTTGATTTCTTTGCAAATAAACTTCTGTTCCATTTCTTCGTTGTTATCTAGGTTAGAATAGGCTAACGTAGATAGGTCTTTGATTTTCCAAGTTCTTGTTTGTGTCGTTTGAAAAACAACTTGCAGAGCACCTGTCATACTCCTCTATTTTCCCATTCTCCATCAATCCCACCTGCTTCATGCTCTACTTAGAATCCTTGCCTTACACTTGCCACAATCGCTCACTTCGCCCTAATTCTCATATTTTTGTGCAACATTGTTTTATCCCTCCTTGAACAAATCCAACCATCCTCATCACTCCTCAACTCCATCCACCAAGCCCTAGACCTTCTTACACCCTTATATCACCTCCATACCCCATCCTTCACCTTTTCCCC
This sequence comes from Pinus taeda, assembly GCA_000404065.3. Lineage (NCBI taxonomy): Eukaryota > Viridiplantae > Streptophyta > Pinopsida > Pinales > Pinaceae > Pinus > Pinus taeda. Next base: position 64,484 of record APFE031094481.1, on the reverse strand, counting down.
TCCACCAATCTTCCAAAATGCCATTTCTGAACATCTTGTAGAAAATTACAGAGATCCTGTAGAAATTCCAGAACATCTTGTAGAACCCCTGCAGACTTCTTGTAGAAGCTCACGAAAGCGGTTTCTTGATAGCCAAACTCTGGGAAACTCTCTGGAAGGGTGCTAGGGACCCCTTAGGCCATCTTCTAACCTTCCCGACCTCCTGCAAGCATTTCCTTTGCGCCAATCCACCTCTGCACAGTCAAAAACAGTTAAAGCACATGCACAATAATTCTGCCAACTTATTCAAAAATACAAAAAGATGTTTTCTTCCGATAGAAGTAGCTTAGACACATGCCTTTTACCTTCTTAGAAGTAATGGAATCTCTTTCAGTAGCTTGCATCCTCTTTTTCGCATCAGTATGGCTAGCTGGTAAAATTAGGGTTTACTAGGGTTTGTGTTTCCTTTCCGCTTCTCAGTTTCCTTCTGCAAGTAGAATAGCTTCCTTTGAGTTAGCTTTCATCCATCAGTTAAAAAGCTTCTTCTCAAAGCTCATATAAGTTGGCTTAAGCCCCTAGTAGACTTGTGCCAGCTGACCAAGTGATAGCTGCGGTAAGAGCTAGTACTTGTGCATACAACACCGTCGTTTCCAAGTTTGTTACGAACTACCGGGTTGATAAAATTAAAGAAGGGAGTCCTAGGAGTTGCAACATTATTGCTGCAATACTGGGGCCCACCAAGAAGCTCATTTACTAATATTTATAATAGACTCTACAAAAGAATAACAAAGAGGTAGGGAGATTATTTATGGAGATGTCAAAATGTGGGATTATTCTTTGTGCGTTAATACATAAGCGAACACAAATCTTTGTATTGTCTATTATATCATACATTGGAGTTATATATTGCGGCATGATATGTGGAGTGTTGGCACATATATGTTGATAGTGTTATTATTGCTTCCCATTTATGTGCGGCATTATTCTGAAAACGTTATTGAAGCCATTTATGTGCAGCGTTATTATGAAAATGCTATTGAACCCAGTAATGTGTAGCGTTATTATTGAACCCATTCTTGTAAAAATCGATTTATGTGTTGGTTGGGATATAAAAGATTATTTATATTTTGATGATCGTGTGCACAAGAACCTGACCTACGATTTTTTTACATCAAAAGAACATTTTTCCAGCAGAAGTATTTAAAAAAAAATACACAAATTCTACAGTACACAAATTTTTTTTGCCAGCAGAAGTTTTGTTTTACAGTATGCATTCAATCATATCTATTGTGGGAATAGTTCTCACTAGAAAAGAGAACTATCCTGAGTGGTCCTGCATGATAAAACACACCCTCATTTTCAATGAGTTGTGGAAAGGAGTGTGTATTGGAGATAGAGACAAAGAGCCAGAACAACCTACCTCAGACAAAGAGCTCGCCATTTTGGAAAATAAGAACAACAAATCCTATGCATTAATTGCAGCATCTGTAAGTGATGAGGTGAGTCGCCATATTTAGCCATTTTCAACTGCTTTCGAAGCCTTACAAAAGCTGAAAGAACTCTATGACTCACATTGTACACTTGAAGTTTTTCAACTCATGATTAATCTCTTCACTCTTGAATTGCAAAATAATGATCCTCTTGCTCTTGCATCCGAAGTAAAATCTATAATGCATGATATCAAAGCCACTAAGGTTGCATTGGATATTCCTCTTATTGCTTTTCTCAAGGCACTTTATCCTACTTAATCTAATTATCTTGAGTCATTGCAAGTAAATGGAAATCTCAAAGATATCACCTTTGACTCTCTTGTGAAAAAATTCGCTGAAAGAGAGAAAGCTTTTGGAAAGAAGACAACCCCTGAATCTTCTGAAGAGGCTGTGTGCCTTGCTCATAAAGAAAAGAATCCTGCTCAAGATTTTTCCAGAGGAAGAGGTGGTCGAAGAGGAAGAGGAAGATATTTCAGAGGGAGGGGGCAGACACTCTCAAGGAAAAAAGTTAGACTTGCACTGCATACGCTGCAAAAGAAATGGATCACATGATGCCTCTACATGCAAGTTACCATGGGACAAAATTGAGCAACAAAGAAACCAACATAAAGGTAAAAATAATGACACAGACAAAGGTAAAGCACCTAAATCCACTCATCATGTTGTGGCACAATCTCATATTGGGTCTATTCGCACTGATAATGGAAAAGAATACACCTCAAATGAATTTGAAAACTATCTTCGCCAACATGGGATCAAACATCAAACAACTGTGCCTTATAATCCCCATCATAATGGTGTAGCTGAAAGAATGAATAAGACAATCTTAAATATGGTACGCTTCATGCTCTTCTTCAAAAATGTAAAAATAATGTTTTGGGCTGATGCTGTTCTATGTACTGCATATATAAAGAATAGATGTCCATCTAATGCTATTAGAAACAAGACTCCATATGAAATGTGGTATGGGCACTTTCCTTCTGTAAAGTCACCTGTTATGCCTTGATACCAAAGGTACGTAAAAACAAACTTGGTGCAAGAAGTCGTAAGTGTATCTTCCTGGGGTATTCAAACACCTCCAAAGCATACTGTCTCTATGATGAAGTCAATAAAAAGTTTGTTGTATCTAGAGATGTAATTTTTCTTGAAACATCCAAAGCTGACAATGTTGTTGAGCGGCAACTTGATCGCTTGGATAGATTCGCAAATGCAAAATCATTTCGAGAATTTGATAATAAGATTCCACATCTTGAAGGGGGGATTCCTATACTAGATCAAAATATGGAATCTTCTTCTGAAGAACTCTCCCCACTGCATGAAACTCCAACAATGGATGATGCTTTAAGTGATGTGATTGATAGAATTGGGAGACTCAATCTTGATTCAGTCCCAACTCAATCAACAGAGAAGCCTGGATCATATAAGAAAGGTCCTCCAAAGTGGCTGATAAAGACACTTGAAAGTGTTCATCTTGATGAGGTTGGAAAGATAGGAACTAGAAATTCAAACTGGCAAAATGGAGGTGGTGTAAATGACTCTAATTCACCCATTGATATGGATGTTTCTTATGATTGTGAATTAAATTTGTCTACAGATTTTGAACCAACTTCCTTCAAAGGAGCTGCTTTTCATGATGAATGGAAAGAAGTGGTGCAAACGAAGTATGATGCCCTCATAAAGAATGGCACTTGGACGCTGGTTGATCCTCCATTAGGAACCAAACCAATTGCCTACAAGTGGGTCTACAAGAACAAGTATAAAGTTGATGGCTCACTTGACAAGCACAAAGCCAGACTTGTGGCAAAAGGTTTTGCATAGAAGGAAGGGGTCGATTATGAGGAGAATTTTGTCCCCACAGCAAAATGGGCTACCATCTAGACACTCTTTTCCCTAGCAGCTTAGAACAGTTGGAAAGTCCATCAAATGGATGTAAAAATTGCTTTCTTGAATGGAGATCTAAAAGAGAATGTTTTTATGTCCTAGCCTGAAGGATTTGCTATGAAAGGACATGAACATAAAGTATTCAAACTTGTGAAATCCTTGTATGGCCTCAAACAGGCACCAAGAGCCTGGTATGAAAAACTAACTGAGCATCTTCTGAAACTCAATTTCAAACATTATGATCTTGATGATGCAACTTTATTTGTCAAGGAAGTTGGAAAAACAATTGTATATCTTGTGGTATATGTAGATGACCTTTTGATGATAGGGAACAATGAAAGCTACATTACATCCATAAAGAAGGAATTGGGGAAAAGTTTTGAAATGACTGATTTGGGCTATGTTCATTACTATCTTGGTATTGAAGTAACCCAACATCCGAAGTCCATATTTCTTTCTCAAAAGAAATACATTAGAGATTTGTTGAATAGGTTTGGCATGACATAATGCAATCCTCTTACTACTCCAATGGAACAAAACTTAAAGCTCACATCTATTAACGGAAAAGAATTTGAGGATGCAACAAAGTATAGACAGCTTGTAGGAAGTCTCAACTATCTAACTACTACCAGACCAGACATTTCGTTTGTTGTTGGAATACGCTCCAGGTTTATGCAAAAGCCTTGTGAGGGACATTGGTCTGCTGCAAAAAGAGTTCTATTGTACTTGAAGGGAAATCAAGACTTTGGAATCAAGTAGACACAGGTGGACGACTTCAGCTTGATTAGATACTCTGATTCAGACTTCGATGGAGGCAAAGAAAATGGGATATCTACTTCAGGATATGCTATGAGTCTTGGATCAGGAGTTGTCTCCTGGAGATCACGCAAACAGTCAGTTCCAACAGATTCCACAACAGAAGCAAAATGAATGGCAGGAGCTGAAGCAACAAAATAAATTGTGTGGCTGAGGAAAATTCTTGAAGATTTGCAGGTAAAACAAGTACAATCAACTCCACTCATGATTGACAATACCTCTGCAATAAAGTTGGCCAAGAACCCAAAGTTCCATGATTGAACGAAGCACATCAATACCAAATATCATCTGATTCGACATCATATTGAGGCCAAAACAATCCATCTCCATCATTGTTCCACTAATGAGCAAATTACTGACATCTTCACCAAAGCACTTGGAAGATAGAGGCTTGAACAATTCAGAATGATGCTTGGACTCACTAACATCCCTTCAGATTAAGGGGGGAAATATTGACACCTAATCATCAAGATTGGGTGAATATAATGTAAATAAATAATAAGTAATAAGAACAGTCATCGGGAGATGAAGTGAACAGTTTCTCCCTCATGTATATAATGAAAACTAACCTGAAGGAATATGATATACAAATCAATTTTGCTTTGAGGAGTTACTGCTTGGCCTGACAAGATTAAAGTGGTAATATTGATGGTTTTACATCATAACCACATTTTCTATTGTATCTTCATTTTCTTTCCTAATTTGCAAAATTTCCTTTTTTTCTTGTCAACCAACCATTCAGACAAGATTGTTCCATTTTGACAACCATTCAAACAAGATTGTTCAATTATGAAATTACCCATTAGATGGTGGCAACTACTCTTAGTGATTCTAACATTTTTTATATTCTTGTAAAGAGCTACTGCCATCTCTTTTCTATTTTTAGGTTATTCCGTGACAGACAACCATAATGCTTACAAAATCCTAGCACTGTTGCCATTTGAACTTACTGTAATCAAGCTTACTATTAAGCCTAGCATTTGTAAAGTCAAACTTTATTTGAAACCCCATATTTCTTCTCTTATCTTAAAATCATTTTTTTTTTATTAACTCTTCAGTTTTTGAAAACGTAGAAATTAATGCTATAAAAAAAAGAGAAATAATAAGTGTGCTTCCCATAAAATTATGCAGAGTTTTGAACCAAGGAGAAGTGCTAAAATGAAAATCCATGGCTCTATTAATAACTGCACAACTAAAGATTGGTCTGCCTACAGGGCTACAATTTAATTTTCTTTTTCCATTTGGTCTTCCCAAAAGATATAGAATGCCAATAGCTATCCATACAACTACTATTCTGTCTCCTGCTTCATTCTCTCCATTCGACATCTAGGAAATAAGTTGTGCGTGTGGGTGTCCATGTAGCCACTGCTATGAAGGGGTTTTAAGGAAATGTTGAAATCATAGAAAAATTAAATGACATTGTTAATGAAAAGAAACATGTTATTAGAAAAAGATACGAACGAAAAGAAACCGCATTATTAGAAAAAGATATCAACATAACTTGAATTCATTGTAAGGACCAAATTTCAAAACCATTCTTAAGCCAAAAAACAACCAACCAAGCCATACAACAACAACATTGCAGAGGTGTATTACATATTACAATATTTCCCTATTAGATATGGAAAAATTTCCTTTTAATTACATAAATTTTTGAATATATAAAGCTTGAAGTTTTTAATGGAGATGAAAGTCTATTGATAGTCCTCTTTGATTGAGAAATGTTAAGAGAAAAGTTCAATTACCTTGGTTGTTGAAGTTATATATTTATTTATTTATTTATTTTTATTTTTTATTTTTTTAAATTGTTTCAAGCTCAACAAAACATATAGTATAAATTAGAAACAAATCAAAACTAAAAAACTTTTTCCATTGTGCAAATATATTTATATTTTCAATGAAAAAAATTCAAATACTTTTGAAGATTATCTAATGAATAGAAGAAACATATGTTTACCTTTTTTAATAGAATTTGAGAAAAATGTTTGCCTATTTACTAAATTCTATTGAGATTTTATAGTGATTTAATTAATATACACTTGTTAATAGAAGTACACCTTTTTTTATAATTTTTTTTTTTATCTTTGAAGGGTTAGATAAATATATGCCCTTCCAAATAAAATTAAGACCAACCCTTCAAATTTGATCACTGGATGGAAAGCTTATTTTGGTCTTGAAAATAATTGTAAAACGGCAAACCTCGTAATGTGGGATAGAAAGAAGTTCCTCTTTGAAACTTTAGTTACTCTGGTTATCTTATATGGATGTGAGGTTTGGGGTTGTAACATCTCTAGAGAATCCTGGAGAAAGATTGAGCAAATCCAAAAGCGTTTTATAATGTATAACCTCAAAATTAAAAGCAACACACCCTATCTTATTCTCCTTATAGAAGTGGGTCTTTCCCCTATCGAGAGCCTAGATATGACTAGGCTTTTGTTGTACAAGCACAAACTCAATAACATAGGAGACCATAGACTTCCTAAGCTAGCTTTAAATTCTAGCCAAAACCACCTAAGGCTCAAACGAGGTTAGTATAAAGACACCAGGGCCTGGTTAAACCATTGGGAGATCAACAAGAATGTTGCATTGCAAAACATTAATAACATTAAAAATATTGTTACTTCTAAGTTCAAAGAAAAAATGCGGTGTGAGAAAGATTTAGCAGCTAATTTTTTTTTTAGATATTATAAGGAGGTCATCAACCCCACTCTAGAAGATCAAAAGCATCTCTCTGTTTTAACTAGCTCAAAGAAGAAAATTAATATAGACAAGATTAGAACAAACTCTCATGAGCTCCATAGTGAAACAGGTCGTTGGGCAGTTCCTAAAACACCACGGATGGAAAGGTTCTGCCATCTCTGTGAGAATACAAACATCAAGGATGAAAATCACTTCCTCTTAGAGTGTCCGTGTACAACCACATTAGATCTCAGTTTCAAAATCTTTGTTGCAATACTGACCTTCCTAGCCTTTTATGATGTCAAAATTACAGTGAGATCGGGAGGCTTCTCTCCAAGCTTTTTGAGCATAAGAATAAAATCTTAAATCAAAATAAATAGTTAGTTTCTTTAGGTCCAATAGACCAAAGTTTGGTCTCAGTGGACATTAACCACCATCATCATCATAAAAACATGGATATAGGAAATAATACATAAACTTAAATTAATATTAAAGTAATATTAAAACAAAAGATTATTTAAATAATGTAGAAATTTAAATTAAATTTAAAACAATATATAAAAAATAAAAGAATAACATACAAAGTTATACAAAATGGTAAATGGTAAACATGATATTGAAAACATATAAATGATAAATATTATAGAAAAAATAAAAATAAAAATATTCTCTGTTTGGGATAACTCAATTGGGAATGGTCGTGGAAATGAAGTCTCGCCGAATCGGAAAAATCTTGGGTTCAAATCTTGTGTTATCCTCCGATCGGGGTTAGAAGTTGGACATGATGAAGATATAGTCCTACCAAACTTATAAAAAAAAGAATAATACAAAATATTAAATTATAATTAATGATATTAAGTTCCCACCCATCCATGACGTAGATCAAAGAGAATTCAAGAAGGGTGAAAAACTTAGTACTTCTTCAAAACAAGCGCAAAACTATGAGATTGGAAGACGAATAAAACCCTCTTTGGTTTATTAGTGGTGCCAATTATTTTCTATGGTTGCGAAATATGAGGAGCAACATGTCAAGCCACAAATCACGACAAATAGAAAGAATTCAAAAGCACCTATTCACAAGTAGCCTCAAAGTCAAATCAACGGTCCCATATGATATCTTTTTTCGCTGAGGCTCATATGTTTCCAATTGAGGCTTCAACGATCATTCATTTGCTAAGTTCCCTCAAGAAGGTTGAAAATACGGATAAGCACAGGTGGCCCAAATTGGTTGTTGAAAAAGAACCAAATCGCCGGAAAAAAAACATGGATGAAGCAACATAGAAAGTGGTTGGGCAAATGGGACATAAATCAATATCACTGTCCTTGCGCTAAAGAGGAGATAAAAAAATGGTTGTTATAAAAATTTAGAACTGCCATGTGGACAAACCAAGCAGGAAAAAAAAACATATTATGTCAAAGAATTTAATCGAACCTCGAAACATGATGATAAAGAGTATTGTGTCCTCACGCTAAAGAGGAGATAAAAAAATGGTTGTTATAAAAATTTAGCACTGCCATGTAGACACACCAGGAAAGAAAAAAAACATATCATGTCAAAAAATTTAATCCAACCTCGAAACATGACGATAAAGAATATTTCAGCTCTTCAACCCAAAAAAAGCTAAAATTTTAATTCCACAACTAAAAACTCTCAATATAACTTAAAAGTGAATAATCTCAATATACTTTTTGAGAAGACAATACATCACAGAACAATAAATTTCTTACTGAAAATCTATAACAACGTAATCAACCTATAAATTAAGTAATAGTGGGTGGTAACTTAAACCAAGAGCTCTTGTGAACGTCATTAAAAAAATAATTCAATTCAACCACAAACCTTACTTTAAAATAAAACTATGTTTCGGGGTGGACTTTTATCGAACTACTTAAGAACGAGGCCAGACTATACAAGTCCCATCGCTGACGTGGCATACACGTGGGCCTCCGTCGACTTCAGGGAGAGTCGTCACCGTGGGAGCCGGTAACCCCGGAGTGACATGCCGTTAAATCTTAAAATAAAATTAAAATCTTAAACTAAAATAATAACAGTTAATAAATCATCGTAATAATAACAATAATGCGCTCTGCCAAAGACCGACCGGGCCAAAGCAAGAAAGGAAGGCATTCGTTAAAGGCACCATATATCGCGCACACAAATATTTTATTTTTGTTCGATAGAAAGCTGCAGCAGCAGCAGTGCGGACCAACGGACAGCAACCACAAGGTCGAGGGTTCAATTCTCAGGAAGTGGCCGAAAGACACAGGGACGGCGGGGCGAGAAGGGGAGAGAGAGAAAGGAGAGCATTTCAACACCGAACAAGATGAGCGCGGAGCCGGTCTCGTCGTCCAGCGGTTATGGCCAACTCGATGCCCAGATTGAACAGCTTATGCAGTGCAAACCCCTCTCAGAACAGGAGGCCAGTAGTTTCAGCCCTTAAACCTTCCGTTTTAAATCTATACATTTCGTATGAAGTTTCTGTTCGAGATCCGTTTTTTTCAGATGTTTCTGTTGCGAAACCTAGGTTTGTAAAGGTCTGAGAAAATACGCCCTCTCTTTGCCGGGACGGTGCTTGTAGACAGTGTCGGCACACGGATCCGGCGGCATACGAACCCCCGCTGGGCAGATTTTCGGGTTGTTGGCGAAAATGCTTGGTGCGAATGGCTGTATTAGAATCTGATCCGCTGTTCTTTATGGTGTTAGGGGTTTTCGAACCTTTCTCTAACGGGAAATGGTGTTTTAATGGCCTGCAAACTGCGTTGTTCTAGCGCAATGCTTTGTGTTTATGGTTTCAGTTTGGTTAAGTGTGAGACCATTTAGCGTTGAAGAGTTCGATCCATCATTGTCAAGAAAATAGAACCTAGGTGGAATCTTTGGGACGTATATACCGGGTGGCCTGAGGTCTGTAGTGGCTTGTAAGTGTCTTGGATAAGTGTGTATCGATCCTTTCCTTGTCTGATGATCCTTTGGGACGTATATGCTGGGTGGCCTGAGGTCTGTAGTGGCTTATAAGTGTCTTGGATAAGTGTGTATCGATCCTTTCCTTTTCTGATGATCTTGTGATTAGCCTTTCCCAACCTTGGGTTTTATCGGGTGCTTGACATCTTTAAAGGTTGTTTAGTCGTTAATACATTTAGAGGTCTTGGATTAGGTGTGGAGTCACCTTGGCTACTGATCTTGTGATTAGTCTTTCAAAACCTTTTTGATGCAGGAAAACATTGTTTGCTTCTCTATGCCCTTGATATCTGACAAGTAATTGAGGGCACAGCGGACCGTGTCTTCGAATATCTTAAGTATTTTGTTTGCTGTGGTTCTCTCTTCTGTTCTGGTTTTTTCAAGAAGGTATAGGTGACTAGAATGCTAATTTTGGAAGACGCTTGGTTTACTACGGCTACTCATTTGGTTTGGGCTGCTGTGGTAGGATCCGGGACTGTTGTGATCGAGAGTGTGTTAGTTTCTCTTGCTGCTTGACATGCTTGATCTTGGCTGTTAAGTGAGAAGAACATTTAATTTTTAATATACAGATTGTATGTTGAAGATTCTTGTAGCAAAATGCATAGCATAATATTTTAGCCGAGGGAAGCTGCGGCAAACTTGCAAAAGTAGAGGCAGGTATCCATACACAGTCTTATATTTGATTTTGAGAAAGATCATTTATCACTATTATTCCAACCAAGTTAGGCATATCTCAACCCTCCATTCATTTTGATTGTATTTAATCAAGTATAAAATATAAATATCTTATGATGGCGAATTCGGAATATTGAAACACTCGAAGGTAAATATTAGTAATTGAACGATGCACAAGATAGCCGTGGAAATAAAAGTTTCCGAGAAAAGGTGGAAACATGCGATTCTTATTTATTTCGCTGTACAGTAAATTATATTTGTCAAGAAATTCTTCCGCTATCACGTTGATAAACAAATATTTGCTGCCGAATTTTGATCTTTCAGCACTCACAAGTTTCCTTTCTTTTGTTTACATTTGTTTGGTCTGCACACGTGGTCTTTGGTCTAAATCTCATTCTTTTATAATATCATCTTGTTTCACATTTAATTATAAAATGCTGCGACATATGAAGATGGCGTAAACTCAGTTTCTGCACTTATCTTTAAGGTAAGGGAGATGCGACTTTTTTCTCTTCCTAAAAGAGTTATCAATGCCTTTCTTTCTATTTCTTTCTTGCATTTTTTGTTTCAGATTTTTGTTGGATTTCTCTTGCATCAACACTTTTCGCAGTTTCTGCACTTATCTTTAAGGTAAGGGAGATGCGACTTTTTTCTCTTCCTAAAAGAGTTATCAATGCCTTTCTTTCTATTTCTTTCTTGCATTTTTTGTTTCAGATATTTGTTGGATTTCTCTTGCATCAACACTTTTCTCAAGACGAAGTTTTTGGTTAGTGTGGAATTCAATGATTGTGACACACATGGAAAATGCAGCATCTTTGTCAACTCCATTCCAATTGCTCTTTTATTTCCAATCTTTCTGTTTGCTTCTTGCATTTTTAGATTTATGTTGGATTTCTTCTTTGATCAACAGTTTTCTCAAGAATAAATTTTTGCTTATTGTGGAATTCAATGATTGTGACGCACACGAGGAAATATTCAGTGTCTTTGTCAACTCCATGTTTCATGATTACAACATTTTGCTGCTAGCATCATCTATGGGCCACGGCATGAAAGAAAACATGCTCGAGCCCACAAAGATGGTTCAATTTAGAAATTTAAGGGATAGGAATATGAAAGAACAATTCCTGCATGCGATTACTTTATTTATGTTAATTCATAAACTAGGAAGCTCTATGTATCTTTAAACGAAGGAAACAGTTGGCTTTGACGTTGCTTTTAGATTAGATGTTGTTTTTTCTATAGACTGCCAGATAAAATCTCTCGACATTGTGCATGGACTAATCACTTGTCAAGTGGTTTTTCCATATTGCAAGTGATCCACCAAAAATATTATTTAAGAATTATGAGTTTATATCAGGATGAAAACATTATGTAAAAATTATGAGTTAATATTGGGATGCCATTTGCAACAAAAAGTAAAGAGAGCAATGGTTTACAAGCCTTTCTAATTTTTTTTTGCAGATGTTGCATTTGTTTGATCATTAGTTCTAACCATTAAAGACTTTTGAAAATGACTTGTTGAGATTTTATTGCATAGCTCTATTAAACGAGTCAGTTATCTATGATATCTGGGAATGTGGTTGGGATGACAATTCCAACAATATATCCTTTTTGAAACATTTGTCAGAGCATATTATGAGATTGAATTCTATGAATGAATGATTAATCAATGAGATCATTGATATGCTCGGAAAATAAATTGCTGAGATATTATTTTACAGTGTTATGAAACAATTCAGTTGTCTGTGTAGACGTCTGGGTATAACTCTTCTATTCTGTAGGAAAACATGCCATTGAGATTGTTTGGGCCTAGGTGCTGAAGTCATAAAGATGATATATAGTAGTTTATGGTAATGGATTAAATTATGTATTGAAGAAAATATAGATTTTTTTAAGAATGTTTTTCTCATGGTTTCAGGTCAGAGGACTGTGTGAAAAGGCCAAGGAGATTCTCATGGAAGAAAGTAATGTGCAGGTATGTTCTTTGCTTAAGCTAACTTTGAAATACAAATTATAATTTGCTTTCGTCCGTGTCTTGAGGCGTTCAGTTCTATTTTGCATGCATGTACACACCAGTAAAAAATATACGCTGTTAGAATACAAAACAGAAGAAATAGAACAATAAACAAATGAAATACATTTTACCATTCAAAATTCTTTTAATCTGAAAATATGAAGAAAATTCAATATTGAAATTGGAACTCTATTAATGTTATCACAAAAAAAGGGAGTGTTTGATACATCTCTCGAGGAAATTGATCTAGTCCATCTTCAAAACAATAACATAGAATGAAAAAGAAGAGCTGGGGAAGATGGCAATTCTATCATTTGAAAACATCCATTCTGCTTTTGAAGTATTCTCTCAAACCCTACTATTTAGGTTCCATTATTTTTTCCACATAAGTGGAATAAATGACAGTGGGGTGAGGACTAGCAAACAAATAGCTAGCCATGCTCTATTATGTTGAAGTCATCTACAACCTGGTGAATAATCCTCGTATCAGTAGAATCATGTCTTTGGTGTAGAGAAAAGTTTCGTCTTCAAGAGTACCAATTATTATGTGTTGTGTTTGACTGAAAGCCAAGTATCATAAACACACGAGAATTCCTAATGGATATCCACTTTTTATCCTATCTCCATTTCAGTGACCTTAATTGAATGCAAATGTTGTTGTGAAGTGGTTCCGTAATCATGATTTTTTTTAACCCTTCTGTTTTGCAAATCCTAATTGCTCTCTCGATGCTAATTGAGGAAATATTATTGTAATCATGTACTTTATAAACTGTTTTTCTTTCTGCAAATTCTAATTGCGTTCTTGATTCTAGTGGAGGAATTATAATTGTAATCCTGTAATAAAATGGTTTATAAGCTAGTCTATGTTTTCTGGAAATAATTCCAGTTCGTGCTGAATTGTGTATTTGTTTCTAAAATGTGCATGAATGCTGGATACAGCCTCTGGGATGTTTCTGGACAGTCAGAAACTGTTGTATCAGTTTGTTTCTGGAAGCTGTCAAACTGTTGGCAGTTTCACTCCTCTTTTCTTTTTTCATTATTCTTCTCTGTTTTCTAGGGTTTAGTTCCTTGGGTAACCCTCTCGTGCTTCCTTTTCTTTCATTTTCACTTGTATCTCTTTACCTTGTAGCTTGCCATAGTTACTTGGCTTTCTCATATTATGTTTGTGTCTTTATGTATTTTCTAGTTCCATTGTCCTATTCTTTTAGCCACCTGTGGGCATTAGTAAAATTATCCCATCAACCCAGTCCCCTGTGGATATTAGTAAAATTATTCCATCGACTGAGTCTCCTGTGGACTTCAGTAAATTATTCCACTGACCAGGTCCTTGTCGACTTCAGTAAATTAATCTTATCTTGAGAATATTTTGACATAGAAATCATAAACTAACTGTGGATGGTCTCACATATCCTAACCAAACAATGCAAATCCCTGTAAACTAACTTCTCAGAAAATAGATTTTAGGTTTGTGATTTCAATTTTCTACAAAAGTGCAGTCCAGCAGTAGAAACAACAGTCAGCAAAGTTTATATTTTCCCAACAAATGTCAAATATTAATTAAATTTTATTCTTATTTCTTGAAATCGTTGCTTGGTGCTTCTCCTGTTTTCCACAGTTCTCTCAAAATTCTATTCCATTTTTCTTGTACTCTATGAATCTTTCCCATGTTTGTTTCTTGAAATTCATTCCCTGCCATTTCCTGCTTCCCATTTTAAATTCTCGGGGACACAAGCTACAATACATTTGTGTATTTGTATCAAACATGCTATCATTTGGTTGCGCTTTGGTGTTCAGTGCTTTAGATAGTAGTGTTTTAGTTGGGTTCATAATCCATTTTTTTGACACTTTAATTGTTATCTTCGAGAGTGGTATTGGTGGATTGAGGTGAGAAGTCAGAGGTTGAATATTTTTAGTGCATTTATACTAGAACTAGTTTTATGAATGAGATAGAACTAGGAGAAGTGTGTTAAAATTCTTTGAATGATGACAGATAAGATGAGAGGGGTTGTATATAAAGTCTTGTTATCTCCAAAGATATCTTAGAAAAGAGACCTTATATGTCTGATTTTCAGATGTGTGGTTTTACTCAAAGGACAGGTAGGTTTCACCTGAAAATTTTCTTCTGATTTCCAAAAATTGTTTCCTGGCATTTCCCCAGGTCATACATTGAAATGCAGTCTAATGTGAAGTCCACTTGAAACTGTAACTTGAGTCACAGCCCTCAAATGAGCAGAGAGGTGCTGTAAGGTTAACAGTTTTGACGAATTATGGAATTCCTTTTAAGGCTCATACCCTTAAAAAAATACCTGTGCCTTGCTCCTAATTGGTGAATCAGTCAACTGAAATACCTAATTACTTCCAAAATGATCTGTGAGTTACACCAAGAAAAATGAGGTGCATTCTAAAGCCTGGGTATAAGAGAGAGATGTGTCCCATCCTAAGTCACATGGTTTGGGTTCAACAATGATTAGGTTTGGTTCATGTTCGAATTTTTTGATGAGGTTCAGATGAGGTTTGCCATTAGGTTTGTCTATATACATTTTCTATATATATACATATATTAAGTTTAAAATGAAATATAGGATAAAATGGTAAGATATCAACATCAATAAACATAAAAAATGTTATCACAAACATAGAAATTGCAAGGATAGATTACAAGCTTGAGTTGTGACATGAGGTTATGAGTTTTGATCTATGGACTTGGTCAATGGCTACGAGGTTTGCTGAACCCCAAATTTTTTTAAGGTTCGCCAAAATTTGAACCTCAAGGTTGAAGTTCGCCGAACCTTGTGACATAGCTCCCATCTGTGGGTAGGTAATGCTGAAAATTAAAAATAAAATCGTTGAGATCCGACTTATAATCTAAAAAAGAAAATAATAGAAAGCCCACCATTCATTACCATAATGTTAAAATAGAAAAAAAATACTAGCATAGATCTTTCTGAACTGTGGATCTTATAAACGGTGAGAAGCTTACTCCTGGTTTTTGTTTGATTCCTCTTGTTGCTGTCTATATCCAGGATTAGCATGGATCTATCCTCGTCTTTCTGAAGTGCATTCAATACAAGGTGCTTTTCTCTTAAAATAAAAAACGATATCCTGGGATATAATAACCAAGATAACTTATTTTTTATAGGTAAAATCTAGACCAATGTATTATGGCAATCAGAAATCCTGCCAAAAATATAAAATCAGTGTATTGACTTCTCGATCTTCATGTACAAATTATA
Organism: Pinus taeda; assembly: GCA_000404065.3. Taxonomy (NCBI): domain Eukaryota; kingdom Viridiplantae; phylum Streptophyta; class Pinopsida; order Pinales; family Pinaceae; genus Pinus; species Pinus taeda. Next base: position 48,761 of record APFE031094481.1, on the reverse strand, counting down.
ATCTGGGCACTGCATCAGATGTCATTAACATTATTATTTAAATTATCACTCTTATGGATTATTATTGTAATGTTATGTTCTTGATCAATTGCATTTCCATTGTTGAATGCAACTGTTGTCTTCAAGGCTATTTAGATCAGTCCAATTGACCCAAGGCAACATTTTGATTTTGATTCTTGTAGCTGAAGATAATGTGATTAAGATGAACTGGCTTATTATGTTAAAATTATGCACATGTTTTGTCATGTGGCATGAATTAATGTAGACAGAGAGAGATCTAACTAATGTCATGTTGCTTTCTTTTCTAAACAGCCTGTCAAGTGCCCTGTTACAATCTGTGGTGACATACATGGTCAATTTCACGATCTTGCCGAGCTGTTCCGGATTGGTGGAAAGGTAGTTTGAACTTTCATTTTTGCCTTGTCTTTTATACTTATATGGACAAACATATGCAGATTGAAGGCCAATGGCTGTATGATCATTACAAGAGTGAAGCTAACAATTAGATTCAAACACCTGGGAAAAATTCTGGAGTGCCTTGAGAGCTAAAACAACACTGCTTGCAAGTCACATATATCTTAGAGATACATGCACCAAATTAATCTGAAATGCTAGCTATAACCTGCGTAATGGTTTCATGCAGTTATTTTGAAGCATCTTGCAGGTTGTACGTGGATATTCAAAAGTGTCTATGTAATTTGTGTGCAAAATTCTATTGTCAAAATGAAAATATCCTGGAAGAATTTTGGAGATGTTGATATTTTATCATTTTCCTTGCGCAACTAAATGTAGTCACTATTGCTCTGCTATCATTCACAATATATCACTGACAACATGCTGTGCATTTAAATTGTTAATGGCTTCTTTGTTTACTTGGCACCGGTACTTGCAAGTTCACCAATCAGAAGGCTTTTAGATATTTGAAATAGAATTATAATTGCAATTTTATGTTTAAGAGATGGTTTGTTTAATTATTTGGTTTTTCTCTTGTACATTGCAAAGCTAGAGCCCTAAAGAAATGCATTGTTGTTATAATTTTTTGGAAATACTGTCACTAGATCACTTTTATTAGTGCAAATAAAGAATCTTACTTATAAATTAGGTTAAAGGGTAACATTATTTGTGAGATGAGCTTGTTTATGCTTTTAGTATTCAGTCACCATTCAACGAAAACTTAAGTGTCTCTTCTAATATGCTAAAGTTGGTGGTGATGGTGCCTATGGGTCATGTGGAAGGGCAATTTCAACTATGATAATACCAAAGTTTTCATGATATGGTAGTATATGGTCGAGGTTTTGAATTTTGGTTCTCCAATCTCCTTTTGCCTCTGGACTTTTTACTTGAATTTTAACTGCAACTATTTGATGATTTTATAGATGGGTAAGATAAGAGACTTTCTATTGATATGCAATAAATGACCACAAAGGTAGGTCAATGAGACTGGAAAAGTACATCCATCAAAGGAAAGGAAAGTAGAATGTGGGTGTGTGAAAAGCACGTCCTAGAAGGACAAAAGCCAGGGCCTGCTCTTTGTGTAGAAGTTTATCGAGGCAGCCAATATTCAAGGCAAACACAGTGGCAAACTCTGTCACCTGTAGAGAAAAAGAAGCTAATCCTTCTTTCAACTTGTCTGACCAAAATCCTAAGTTCTTTTACAACTTCGTCAATAACTGAGGATCATTTGTGCTTTTTGTTGTTGTTGTTGTGATTTGGCGAAATGAGAGTTGCTTTATGAGGGATGCCAGATTACACCAACCTCATAAAACAAGAAAATAAATAATATAAGAGGTTCTCAGATGTAGACAACGTTTGAAAAGAACTTTGATGGTTACCCAGGGAACACCTGCATCAATTTGTCCTTTTTCTTTTGTGCTTGGTTTTCTGCTTCGTGTGCTATTCTTCCATTGTGAGGTTGACAGCTCACTGAAACACCAACTTGGAGGAATTGCTCTGTGTCTGTTTACAGGTTTCTCAAGTTCTCTGGAATCTGCTGAGACAAAGACTCTCCAGCTCCTTTCTCAGTGGCCTTGTGATGATGTATTAATAATTGCACAACTGGTTCATAATAATGCTATGCACTGGCCTCATATCAGGTTTAAGTAGTCTAGTCACTGAATTACTCCACTTGCATGCTGTCTCAAGTGTCACCTGCATGCAAATACTCAGTGGGATAAGATGGGTGATGGATGGTTAGCTCCTTGTAATTGAAGAGTGTCACCCGCCCATTTTCGGTGATGAGTATGACTCTTCACACATTGCCATCATTTGAGGCTGTAAATACAGATTTGGCCTGAGTGTTGCCAAGGCTGACGTTCCCTTTTGTTCCAATCTTCTTACTTGAGACAGAGGATTCGATTCCTGTCTGATGTATCCCTTTGTTGCCAGTGAGCTTGGCCTTGGTGCCAAACTGTGTATGCCTTATAAGTGCACTCTGCATTGCATGGTTATGCTTTTTACTTGAAGGAAAACCTTTCAGGAGAAACTGTTGGGATGCTTCCCTACATTCATGGACAGTATCCTTATTAAACCTGTTAGCATAGAGTAATGCACCTCACCTAGGGGGGATTCAGACTGGGTACATGCCAGCATGGAACTAGCCAAATGCCCAGCTATATTTGCAACAACTGGCTGACCTAACTTCTTGGGATAAGCTTATTACAACTTGTGTACCCCATAAATATATACAATTTTTATATGTATATTATCAATCATATATGTCTGTATGTATGTATGTGTATGTATGTATATATGTATCTGTATGTATGTTATATATATGCATATGTATGTATCCAAAATTTTCTAAATCTAACGTATCTAATTCTGTATCTGTATCCTGGTCACATAGCTCCAAATAAAACCTATTCTTTGTTCTGTCTTTTTTTTCTTCATATTTTCTGATTTAGAAATAATTATGCATAAAATCTGGGATGATTGTCTTGGTATCAGAAGACAGCTTGGTTTCAGCTACGGCTTCCAAACCACCCCATGGTTTGCATTATTTGTAGTTTGCCTTCAGACTTATTTTTTTAATTTTTCATAACGAAGTGAGAAATTTTGCCATTGCTTACTGAATAAAACTTTACATTTGGTTCTTATGCTATTTTCCATGGTCTGATTACTTCAACGGACACACTTTCCTCCTGCATATTTGTATCTTGTCACTGTCTCTGGCCATTGCTTACTGAGTAATAACTTTACCTTTGATTCTTATGCTGTTTTCCATGGTCTGATTACTTCAATGGTCACACTTTCCTCCTGTGTATTTGTGTCTTGCCACTGTCTCTGACCAGTACATAATTTTTAGGCCATTTGCAAAATGCATTCCACTATCCAAACCCTCATTGAATAAATATTGACTTAAGAGGGGAAACAGTAGCCATTCTAAACTTTAGTCTCATACTTCTCAAAATCCAAACCAAGGGTTAATTTGACTAAATGTTTAAGCTTTACCATAAGTGCCATTGGTATGAATCATTTTGTGAATCTGATGAATATCAAGATACAATATATCCACATGTCTAATTATATTGAGAACCATAAATGATGTTCATATGAAGTGTTTTTGTAAATATATTATATTTGCTAATAGCTCTATTTGTTTCCTGCTTGAATGCTATCTTCTGACTTTTTCTCCTTTTTTGGGTGACTTGCCCTCTTTATTTATATAAATCATATGACCCATTTTCTAGGATTGCATCTTTTGTCGTATAGTTCTGAGAAATTGAGATGTTTCTATCCTTTTTCCTATCTTTCCCTTTGTCATTTCCTTTCTGGATATCTGTTTAATTAGATTTTGTTCATCTCGATAGATATTTTATTGTTTCTAACAATTTAAACAAGTTGATTTGCAGCTATTGACAATCATTCTGAATGCCATAATTCACTTTGAACTTGTTCTGTTTGTAGTGTCCAGATACGAATTATTTGTTCATGGGTGACTATGTTGACCGAGGATACTATTCAGTCGAGACTGTCACTGTAAGTAGGGCATTCTCTGATACTAATCAACTTGTGCATTGTTCTTCATTGCAGTGGTTATGCCTTGTTTTTTTCAGATGGTTTTAATTAAAAAGCGCTAAATGCATGGTAACTCTTTTGCTTAATTTTGTACAAACATAGCATTTTGCAAGTTTAATATATTGTTGTGCAAGTTGCAAACTGAACTATATGCCATTTCACTCAGGTCAAATATACTGAGAACCCAATCTTGGATTTAATATCTACATTACCATTTTTCTCTATTGTGATTATTTGATGTTGTTGTTAGTCTATAAAAAGTGAATTTATTTTGGATTTATATATGCTTGTCGTGGTTTGTTGATTTTCTCTCCAATGTTTACAGTGCCTTGAGATCAAAATGTTCAATGATATCTTTCCTATTTCGATTTTTGCAATACTAGTATATTCACTACCAAAATGTGGAGGCACCCACTAGAAATGCTTTTTCAAATGAAACTAATTATTTTGGAATTGGCAGTTCCATTTTGCAATTAAGGTAAAATTTGTCAATTGAAGGCAAAAATATGTACCTTCCTGGAGCTGTTGAGGCTAAAGCATTGTGTATGGCAGTTTTTTGAATATAATTTGGGCTAAAATTCTTTATGAAATGGGCTTACCTCATTGCTTTCATGTTTAAGGTAAACAAAATTGTTTGAAAAATAGATCCAAGTAATAAGGGTAAGTCATGGGACATTAATTAAATTAAGAACCAAGTCAAGATACAGAGATTGCTGCATACAGAAGAATAAGGGCAGGATGCAAATACTTGTGCCTTGTTGGAATGTTGTCCTTAAGCATGAGATTTCTTTGATTTACGGCACCTCCCATGGTAGGAGTTCCCACTAAAGGTTAAGTTTTATCATTGGAAGGTGCATGAGTCGTGATACATAGAAATTGGTATGACTTATATAATCAATCCAATACCTACAAGCAATCCAATTATATTTACTGTATGGAACAAAAAACTGAAAAACACGATCAAATAAAGGATGGCATTATTTGATGATGGTAAGATGTACTGAACATAACATGCTCAATCTGGGATTGACAAAGGAGAACGTAAATTCATTTGGCAAAATACTAATGTCTTAAGTCAGAAAACGACAGCATGTTGCCCAATGTGGTCATACCAAATTGGATTAGAATAATTTTGTCCCAAAATTATAACTAGGATCAGATCTGAAAGTTGAATTGGTTAATGGCTTGATCAAATAAAAAAATACATAAAATATTGAATTTTTGATAAAAATATATATTCATGTACGTCAGCATAAATCCAAACCATTAAACATGAAGCATGCAATGTTTGTTC
>APFE031094481.1:0-43136 GCA_000404065.3 Pinus taeda | reverse complement strand
TTTTTTATTTTTTATTTTTTTAATTTTTTTTTGTTTGGTTGTTTTCTTAATTTTTTATTTAATTTAGTTTATATTCCCTTCGAAATATTTATTCAAGCTTTTGCAAATTAATGGCACACTCTGCAATAATTCAATTAAGTGCCTTTCCTGTTTTAGCTGAAATGACACCATTCACATCAATTTGCACCTTGATATGCAGCTTCTAGTGTCATTGAAGGTGCGATATCCCCAACGAATTACCATTCTTCGAGGAAATCATGAGAGTCGTCAGGTGTGTTATTTTCCATCTCTTTTTATTGCAAAAAATTGTCTTCAGTTAGAGGGAATTGATGCTATTTTTTGTCTCAATAACAGTGATTCATAGGCATTTTGTTGTCTTTAAAAACAGCAATCCCTTTATGTAATTTTAGCTGATAGCCATGTTTTATAGATTGCTGGTTTAGCTGGGTGACCTAATCATTTTTAAAAAATTGTTGGAACAATTACTGAAAAATTGAGCTAAATTGCGTCATATATTGTATTGTGACAGATTACTCAAGTATATGGATTCTATGATGAATGTTTACGGAAGTAAGTTCCACTAGGCCAACCTTATTTCCTGGATTGTCAATTAATTTTTTAGTAATCTTTATTTTGGGGCTTGGTGAGAATTATTTGGACAGGTTTCCTGTTATGATTTGACAGTAGGTTTTAATGACAAATGCTTGCTGAACTTATGGCTGCCAAATGCATTTATTTTTGTTGTCAATTCCCCACATTACAGTGCTTCAAGTCCAAGGAGAAGGAGCTCAGAAGTTTTGCACAAATTGTTTGTGATCAACTATAAATGGAACAATTCAGAATTGTTTCCATTCCTCTGCAATATAAATATTCCTATCTGTTACTCATTTTTTGGACATAAAGTTATGCAAACACTCCACAGTACATACACATAATGGGCAAAACTATTGCTGTAGCAGTTGAGCTTCAGAAAAAACAGAGTTTTAGTTAATTTTAGGAGTTCATTGAATATGACATGGCACTACATCTTTTGACAGTGCAGCTAAGTTATCTGAAATGGCCCAATGGGCAAATAACTAGTGTTTTAAAAATGGAAATGGTTTCAGCATTTCAGAAGTCATCCTTCGTAAGAGTAGAATATAAGAAACGACTGATAAAGAAGGTAAGTCTGTGGTAGCCATGCTACCTCTAGGATCTGCACAAAACAAATATCCAATTACCAGGCACAAATCTTAGGGCAGCTCACTTTAGGTTGCCTCCCCTTGCTGGGGGGTTTCCCTTAATCTTCCCTTGTGAAGCTCAATTATAAAATAGATTTGTAGAATGAAGACACTTTTAGATTTAGATATTGAAAATCAAAACTAGTTTAGGAGTTCACCGAGTATGACTCAATTTCCCAATGGATATACACTAGTTTCGATCTTAGTTTTAGTCATGGAATTGGTGACTATTGACACTGGGATTGACCTAGCACCACCACTTTCATGGAATTTTGATAGAGTGAGTTGGACGTAGCAATAGCATTATGGAGTCTAGCTCCTACTTCTAGAGGACGTTAGAGTCCAATGCCAGCACCAAGGCCTTCTTCCTGTAGAGGAAAAACCATTTCTAGAGCCATTAGCTTTGTTTGTAAACGGAGCATAGGGTATCACTAGTTTATTTATTTGATTTTCATTGTAGATGTCTTGTGATGATGAGATACATTTATTATATTTTTTGTTGATATTTTTAGGTTGAGGTAGGACTCAGGTGTCAGGACATTATTAGTTTTGATGTGTGATAGTAGCACTAAACATCTTGTACATCTTATCGATTAGTTCTGTTTTCATATATGCATTGCTTTTGATGTTTACGAAAATGAAAAAGAACGAATATTTTATTTATTTATTTATTTTTTTTTATATTTATATTTTTTTTTTTATAATTCGCGTATATATATCTCCAAAGGGAACCCAACAGTTTGTCTGATACGTAACTACTAGTAAACCTCCGAGGGTCTATGGTCTTGTTCCCCTCTCCTTAAACCGGGTTATAATTGGTGGATTTGAACCTTGGATCTCTCAGTTTTCACAAATTTCACATTACTTCGATCACCAATTGAGCTGCCCCCTGTTGAAAAATCAATAGGGGTAGCACTTAGGGTGATTTCTCTTTACTTGATAATTGCTTGTGAAGTTATGTTGGCTTCTTATTACTTTATTATGTTTTGTACATCAAACAATTTCAAAACCATAAACAATGAAGATCACAAGGCGCTCCAAGACAGGGCAAAACCCCTCCAAGGGCAAAACCCAAAAACTTCTTGGTGAATATGAAACATGAAAACCTTAGTAACATATTTTTGCAAATCATAAATTTGACATTGCAAAGGTTCAATGACCATATTTTCTAGCCACGTCGACCCATTAAACCAGTCAACAATGACTCTGAAATCATAAGCCACTTGGATAGACTAGAGCCCTTTGTCCTTGGCAAAGAAAAGAAGTGCTAAGAGCACAATTAACTTTGCACATATGTTAGTTGTTGAAGGTTATGGGAGTTTCGAAAGGTCTTTTGCATAGGCTTGGTGTCTTAGCATGTGGTGTTGAAAAGTAGCGAAGGAATGGATTCCTTGATTTGTGCCTTAATTCAAGGAATCAAACTTGTGATCTTCTTAGTCATGCACGAGTTCTAGTGATGTGGATGAGTTCAAGAAGCAGTTTGACTGGTGTGAGTTTGTGGAGGACCGAGTTATCTGTCCTCTAGTGTGATTTAAGGTGGGAACTAAATTTAAGTGGAGTTAGCCTCCTAACTTTTAGGAGGATCTAGTTAACTTTTGTAAACTAGAAAAGCTCTAGTTCAACTTCCTAATTTAGAAACTCACTAATAATAGGCAAATCAAATTGCTTATAGGAAGATCGAAAGCACACCTTGTATTCATAATTTCTTGAGCACGAGTTTGTGAGCAAGTGAGCTTGTGAGAGGAACGAGCCAAGAAGTTTTCTTGTGTGAGTTGGAGAAGGAAGGCAACCTTGAGAATGTGGCAGCCTAATATTCAAGTCTATGGCCCTAGTATTGATATGAGATTCATGGTAGTGTTATTTCAGGAGCACGCTCCTGGGTTTCTCCCAATGTGCTTCTGCTCAGAGAGCGCTTCAGGAGTGGGGGCGGGGGGTGGCGCTGTCCCGCAGTCCTGGTTGAAAATCTGATTGTGTAAACCATTTGGCTTGGGTGGGAATTGACCTTGAAGCCCAACAAAATATGGATGATGCTGTTGCTGCTTGGTGGAACGAGTGTGCACATCCAACAAAGTACCTTCGGCAAATGGTGGCTGGAAGTTTGGAATATTATATGTAGGATGGAGACTTGAACAACTTGCATGTCTTCCTCCAAAAGGGGAGGCTGATACACTTTCAGATTTTGGACATTGATAACGTCATGGACCCTCAACTGTGGAGGCAAGTCCAAACGGTATACATTATTATTAATATGCTGCAAGATTGTATAGCGTTGATAGGGCAACAATTTGGTTTGTGGTGTTCCTGACCCTTGAAATGTTGTTTGTTTAGCTGCAACTAAATACTATCGCCCACGGTATCAATGGCCAAGTTTGCTTGGTGTTAACATCTTTATTCAACATGTAAGCAAGGACCAAGCTCATGGCCTGCAATATGGACAAGGGTGCTATTTGAATCTAAAAATGCTGCCACTACAAGGAGTTCATTGTGGCAAAGGGGTATTAGAAGGTTGGCCAACTCCAAGATCTGCTTGTCTTTAACTTCATTGAGGGTATCAATGGCCAAGTTTGCTTGGTGTTTAATATCCTGGTCAACATGTCAGCAAGGGCCAATGTCATTGCCTGGAATATGGACAAGGGTGGTTTTTGAATAAAAATATTGCCACTACAACAAGATTATTAAAATTCAAATAAAAGTTTTGCTGATCCAGTATCTTTTCGCAGCAAACGCAAGCAAAGTCCGTCCTTTCCATTTTCACTGTTTTGGTTTAATGTTTTGCCACTTTTTAGAGCTTGCTGTAGCACTGTTTGCTGTTACATTCTCCAGTTGCTGTTATGAAATGGGCCAGCGGACAGCAAGCTAACAGCCTAGTAGCCTACAGGTCAAAGGCTGAGGTTGCTGTTTTTGCCAGTGAAGGATATTATAGGCAGAAAGTAACCCCTGAAAAGAACAGTTCCAGAAAATAACCCAAATAACTCAAAAATCCCTTTTAAAACCTGTAAAAGAATTTGCTATAAACCTAAATAAAAAACAGCAATGAATAAACGAAGAAAACAGCATGTAGAGGTTACCTCTTTGGGTGAAAAGATGCTGTAAGACACCTGTAACAGTCAATCAATGAGTACAATCTAGATAAAACCTCCTGTCTTTGATGCCCTAGATGCCCAGCTCTTTTGTTGAACGGCCAAAATGTGTTGTGTGGGTACCCTCGATGGGTTACTTTGACCTCCTATAGTTATGTTTGTCACTTGCAGTCAACAAATAGAGGAAATTCAATCAAACAGATGGAAACAATGTGAAGTGTCCCTGTCTAAAGGGTATTTATGCTTTTCCCGGAGAGTATGAGTCAAACTTACAAGTCATACTCTTTGATTGTCCTTGAAACCTGCAAGTCAAACTGTGAGGTCATTCATCAAACTTGCATTGACTGAGTCAAACTTTGTCAATCTGAGTTTGACCTGCTAGATTAGTAAAAACCGTTTGTGGTCCAATTTTTTGCTTTTTTCTTAGGGCCACGCTTTTCAGCTCTCTTTGGATATTTGCTGTGCCAGTGAGATAGTCGCCGGCAGATAAAATTCGGTTCTGTGGTTGAGAGTCCATTAAATCCATATAATGGAGTCTCATTTGAACTTCACTGCTGCAAGTCACTCCCACACTTTGTTATGCCAGTTTTTCTTTTTTCTCGGACCACCTACAGTTTCTGTGGCTACCAACGTATAACATAAAACTCTAGTAGTAGTGATCACAGACATTAAGGAATTTGTATATCAGTGACAAGACCTTCAACTAGCCAGTTCCTGTGCTTGCTACTACCATGCACATAAGCTGCAGAAATATTGATCTTAGTAATATAATTTTGTTTAAGTATGAGCAAGCATACAAATAGAACTCTTGGTGGTCTTTGCAAATTCCCGCTGGTTGCAGAACGCAGGTAATCGAGGAATATAAAATCCTTTCCTTTTTTGTGGCTTAACCCTGATAACTACAGATGGTGTGAGAATTTGTAGGTGATGGTGCCAAATTCTTCAACTGATGATTTTCTATTGGAAATATTTTCAAACAAAGAATATTGAAAATTTGTGACGACCCTTGTATATAAAAAATTTTAGAGTGATGAAATGTTCGGCTTAAGCACACTTTTTTAGATATATTTGTTGATTGTTCTATATTGAGTTAAGGGGAATTGGTTGTAGCAAAAATTGATAGTGCAGCTGCTGTGTTCTATGTTGCATTTGATGCAACTAGTGAAGCTTTGTTAAACAAGCACATGAGCTTGTGCTGTCAAAGCTTTTATTGTGCTAACATTGTTCATGATTGTCCAGGTATGGAAATGCAAACGTCTGGAAGATATTTACAGACCTTTTTGACTACTTCCCATTGACAGCACTGGTGAGTAGACTTCTGAATGTTCTGAGAGGTGGAAGTTAGTCAATTGATTTTGTTCAATGTCTAGTGTCTTTTATGCTTCTGCTACCAATGGAGGTTCTTTCTTGCAAACATTCTTTGATTTTTATTATCAGCATTCGGACGATATATATTATCAGATTTTACTCTAGTGTGATTTGTGAAAGTTTCTGAATTATTATGCATCAAATTTGATAATGCATGTAAATCACTTTTTGGTTGTTTCTGCGACAGGTAGAATCAGAAATTTTCTGCTTACATGGTGGTTTGTCACCTTCCATTGACACATTAGATAACATAAGGAATTTTGACCGTGTTCAAGAAGTGCCTCATGAAGGTCCCATGTGCGATCTTTTGTGGTCAGATCCAGATGATAGATGTGGATGGGGAATCTCTCCACGTGGTGCAGGGTATACATTTGGACAGGTAAGATTTCTTTATGTGCATTATGAACATGTTGACTTTTCCTCGATAAAGTTACATTGGTGTTAACACAAGGAATTAACCATAACCTCCCATGCTGTGTGTGCATACACCACTGTATAAGCTATGTGGATTGAGCACTGGAGCAAGGCAATTTCCTTATGTTTTTCAGAGAAAAATAAACTTTTATTATCTCTGTAAAAAAATTCTTGAAATTAAATGATTTTTGTGGCTTGAACTCATCCAAAGAAAAAGTTAGTACAGTGTTTTGAAATTTATTCAGAATTTCAATTACAGTGTCAGAAAGGGAGACCATTTCTTTAGGCACAGAGCACTATAGCAGTGACATAAACTTGAGCTTACCTTGAATACAGCTTATGCTTCTTTTTTCAAATTCAATCACAGTCAAATATACTAGGATTTAGGTTGAAGGAAATATCATTATCATCTTTAAATTGTTATTGTAGATGTTGCCTGGTAAATATGTTCCTTTGGTTGATCAGAGACTATCTTTTTTTTTTTGTCCTTGCCTATGTGATTTGTTTTTTATCGTGGACTGCTCAAGTTGACCTTAGCATGTTCTGGGTCAAGTGTTCTACATATGTTGTTGTTATATATTACAAATTAACACACGGGCAGGTCTGACTACAGATTCATGATATCTACACGTTCTATTTTGATTTTGAAAGTGTGATTTTGGTTATGAAAGTGGTTCCTGCCCTTGAGGCTATGGAAGTGACAGGCATTTGTATGCAAGTGATTGGCAGTGTTGGAATCTTGAGGTGGGCTTCGTTCCTTCTTGATTGTTTGTGGATTGATAAGCATAAAATCTGTGAAGGAAGTGCTTACTTCTTGCTTCCTACCAGTCTTTATTAGTAAAATTCCTTTGAGCTAGAGTTTGTGCATGTAAAGGTTACTTATTACATGCACATGTTCTTGCTTCATAATTTTAAACATTAGATGTAGTTTGAAAATTAGCGGGTGCACCTCAGCATGCTATGATTCATCTACATACCTGCCTGTATTCTATTGTGGCTCCCTTCTTTGGTGTGTTACGGTTCTCAGTAGAAGTTGGGGCACTTAGTTGAGCATTTTTCATCCAATATTAAACATCGCGAAAATCACACTTATGACAGAGACAGATCATTAGGTAGTCAGAGTGTGCCAAATAGTCTGATGGACATAATATAACAAATGTAAGTTTCAAAGATATGGTGATATGCAGTAGACCTAAGAAAAACAAAATACTTGAATGTATTTGTGCAAGGCTTTTGAAAATGTAGAATTTATCTCAGAATGTGCCTTCTTTTCAAAAAGGGTGCTGCTTATGTGAAACTATGATTTGAAAATCTATCCCTGAAAAATGAAGATGTTTTGATCTTCTATGGATGCTGGCGAGGTCAAGTTACACACTTGCTAAGAGTTTGGTCAAAACATGGAAAGTTTGATCAGAAGTGAGTGCGTGCCCCTGGCTGTCATGAATCAGGGATAATGGGCTATGGTTTTGTTGCAAATATAGACTTGAATCTGTATGCAGATACTGATGCAGATTTGCAAGATTGATGCTGCCTTTTGTTTAATCTTTTTCATCAGATGTCTTTAACCTAAGTTATGTTTAAATGAATATAAATCTGACGCCTTTTGGGGGAATTCAGGATTGGATTAAAGGAACAAATATATAAAACGAATAGAAATATACAATTCTCTATGTTACTGGATCTGGCACAGGGAGCTCCATGGATCTGCAGATCTGATCTGGACCTGTGAAAAATACGGCAATGTGGCAGATCCATAATCGCAGGAAACAGATTGTATGCTGAGGAAACGGATCAGATGCTAAGTAGACGGATCCTGCAGATTTCAAGAGGAATTCTGTGGTCAACTTGGCTGATTTGACCGAGTCCAGGTCAACTTGGCTCTGAGTTTGAAAACACTGGCTGCACCTGAAGGGGTGGCTAAGCTGTGCCTACACTTCTATACCCCTTTCTGACCACCCAGCCAGCTTGATGGCAAGGTTTGTGTTTCAAGTGCTGGGACTGGATAAATGCTAGTTGTTTGCCTATTCATAGTATATGGAGCACCTGTTGCCTCCCAAAAAGTCCAATAGCTGCCTCAGAGGGGCCATGTCTAATTCACCTTCTTTACTTGAACCAAAATCTGGTTATAAGAATCACACAAATAATTGAAATGTCATACCATGTGATGCTTCTAGAAGGCTGCCTGTTGTAAAGAATGCATCATTCCAGAGTTAAAAATTAGAGTTACTGATATCATACAAAAAAAAGAATAATATTTACGACTAATCTGGGTGGGTGTGTTTTTCTTCTTCCCTCCAGCACATTGCCTCGCTTCCCAATCCAAAAAAAAAGTCTCTAGCATGCTTGAGATCTATAAAGGGTGGGTGTGTTTTTCTTCTTCCCTCCAGCACATCACCTCACTCCCCAAACCAAAAAAAGGTCTCTAGCATGCTTGAGATCCATAAACATTAATTATTTCATGAGCTTTACAGAGTAACAGGGGATATTGTTCATAGACATGAGCCTTAATTATAATCTGTTTTAGGTTGATTGAAAATTGATCTGGATTGCATCTTGGTCATACCCAACTGCTTCCTTCATTTGATGGAATCCCTAACACCTTTCCTGGGGAGCCATCCTAGTTTCTCCAGTGGATTGTAATTCAGCAATAATCCTTGTCAATAATGGTTGCAGTTCTAAATGTTGTGATTTATAAATGGATTTAATTTTTGAACTCAGTTTTTTTAATTTTTTTAAAAATATTATTATATTTTTTGTACTTGACGTATATTTGCTGTATCAGGATCCTGTATTTTAAAAAATCTAGCAGATTCATATCCGTATCCGTATCCTGGTAACTGAGAGAATTGTACCTCTGGAAAAGGATTTCCATGAAACTGAAACAAAAATTCAGATCTATTCAAATTCAGAAATGCAGGTTGCTCCAAAAAGTTTAGATTTGTGTGTTTTAGGATATGGAAGGGGCTATCCAAAAGTTTTGGCTCTAAGGAAAAAAAATTAGTACTTTTATTAGTATAACAAAATTATGGTGTTAGAAACTTAGATGCCCCATGGCATTCATAAGTTCTTTTAAGCCTTTTACATGACATTGACATGTCTTTTGTTTAATCTTTTTCATCAGATGTCTTTTAACATAAGTTACATTTTAATGGATATAAATCTGCCTCAATTTGTGAAAATTCAGGGTTGGACTAAAGGAACGAATATATAAAAAATAATAGAAATATATAATTCTACCTCTGTTAAAAGATTTACATTAGATGCCAATGGCATTTATAAGTGCTTTTTAAGCCGTTTACATGACATTCATATGCCTGATCCGTCATCACCAAAGAAAACTGTAAGTTGTTCCTGTTCAGTTAAATAAGTAACCTCTTCAAAAAGGCCAAAATCACATCAGAAAAGCACATTAATCAATCTTTCCAGAGATCAGTTAAAGTCTTATCATGATACAAAAAAGGAGAGAAACTGTAATGGCTACAGATAGATCTTTGGTTCATGATATTAATCTGCAGTATCCCATTTGGATTAGTGAAACAATCTAGGTTCCTTCTTCTAGCCTATTTCGAGCTTTTGAGAGCCCATCTGTAGCACCGTTCTTACATCTGTAAATATGAGACAAATGTATATTGAGAAAGATGCTAATACATTGAAAACTTTATCACATGGGTTGTAGTGTAAAATCCTTGAGAGCAATTTTTTTGTGCGTCCATTGGATAACTAGCTTTCGGCCTCCAAAAATTAGTAATTGGGTTATACCATATTCTTGGACACTTTTTCAGGACCAGCTTTGAAGCCACCAATTCTCAAAGGTAGTTAGCTTGCTGGCCCATTCCTGCTCTAAAAGAAACCGGGATTCGAAAATAAATATAGTATTCCTGTGCCTTTTTGTTTAATTTTTTATTTGTTTGTTTTGTTTTTGTTTTTTAATTTATTTATCTGTTTTCTTAATTTCGATTTTTTCAGATTCTGAAAAAAAATGAATGTATTTTGTATTTTTAATGTTTACCTGCCGTATCTTGCCGATTTTTTGCCAATGTTTCTGAGAAGATGTTTTCTGGATTCACCGTTTTTTTGCCGATGCTGATTTTATCAATATAGGTAAGCCACCAGTTTGTTAATATAGCAGTTAGGTATAGCAGTCAATTCTGTCTTTCTAGTTTGTTGGTCTTGATGTTAGTTTTCATGTCAGCTTATAGATAGTCATCTATTAATAATGGGAGCCTATCTGTAAATAATGGGCTGGTATAAACATGCCAAATGGTAGTTATACAGGCAAAAAGGGGCTTGACTGTGCAGTTCTTCCATTACTAATCTTTCTGCTTTTTTATATGGAACCTGCAAAAGACTCTTTTGTAGTCGTCAATAAGAGTGCAATTTCCATGTGGAATGCAATATCCGCTATTGTTTGGAGGAGCAAAGCAATCTGAAACAATGTGTTATTGTACTATTTTCCCTACATGTTTATGTTTTTCTTAATTCTTAATGTCAAATTTTGATTCTTCGAACTGATCTGGAATATTGTGTAACTCATACAAGGTTTGTTTTATTTTCAGGATATATCTGAACAATTTAATCATACAAACAACTTGAAACTTATTGCTAGAGCTCATCAACTTGTCATGGAAGGCTTCAACTGGGGGCATGTAAGGGACATTTACAACCCTCTGATGATTGTTTAGTTGATAAAACTGTTAGATTTTTCTTCTGAACACATGCATGTCCAAGCTCACCTGCAACATACAATGGATGATTTTGTAAAGAACTACGTCCATTTGCATTTCTTTAGCAATGCAGTAGCTAGCTCTTGTTTTGGCAGGTTAAAAGTAGTGAGGATGTTATTTGTTGGATTTTTTGCAGGAGCAAAAGGTTGTCACGATATTTAGTGCACCGAACTACTGCTATCGGTGTGGTAAGTTTGGAAACATTAACCCATCCTTCTATATTTTCTAAGAAACAATATATGAATTGGGCAATCCCAATTTTATGCACTAGTAATAGGAATCTCATGTGGTGTTTTGTGGATGATTATAGATGCTCCATTGTATAATGCTTGATGTGTTAGATATTATTCTGATTGATGATTTTTTTTAACAATGGAGCTAGTTGTGTGTTGAATATAATTATGTCAATATTATTGTTTGCAAGGTTTGTCAAATTTTATTTAAGGTAAACAAGTAATGGATTTGGTTATGCTTTGCTTTCAAACTATTTTTAGAATTTAAATAGATTCATTTGTAATGGTTCTGAGGAAGTAGTTTTTGTTCCTTTTCAAGTAAGTTTGCTTTGGAAGGATCTGCCATGTTGAACTTGCTGATTCATAGCAAATATTTTGGATTGCTTCCTAGCAAGTTTCTTGCTTTGGTTGAAATCTTTTATTATGGTTTGACTTAAAATTGTATGTGCAGGTAATATGGCATCTATTTTGGAAGTTGATGATACTAAAGGACATACTTTTATTCAGGTCGAGCAATTCCCTCTTGTAGTACATGCCAGTGATTATTTTGTGGTTTTTGTCAACTATGCTGTCAGCAAGTGGTTGGAGAAGGCAACAGTTTGAATATTTAATAGGGTCAGTATTTTTGTTGATATGATGTTATTGTTTGTAATTACAGTTTGAGCCAGCGCCAAGGCGAGGAGAACCAGATGTGACACGGAGGACACCAGACTATTTTTTATGATTTGTTCTATTGTATGTCTGCTGCTTGCTGTTTTTCTGCCATCAAGCCTCCATCTGCTATTTGATCTTTGGAGCTGCCACTTTATGATCATACGCATACTGTTGATGCAAAGCTTTTCAGAGTTTCAAATTGATACACTACATTCAAATTATGCTTCAGGGTGGATGGGGGAAGCATGTATTATGATCAGGTATTACCTGCAAAGGTCTGTGTTTTGTTAGTTTGGAACACTTTCTGTAGGCGGTGCAACTGCACTGTGTATCCATTTAAGATGCTGCTTTAATGTAGGGGGAGGCAATTTATTTGCCAAGTGTTTATTTAATCTTTAACGTTGTAAACACTTATATTTGGGCATTGTCTGCTGATTGAGTAGTCAGCCCATTTCAATCTCATTAGCTGGTAGTTTGGGACAATTGCTGTTACCAACGCTCATGAGAAATTGCATTTTATTGTGCCTTTAACCTATCCATGGAGTGGAGAATCCCTACTTCACAAATCCTGATTCTCACGGAATATTTCAGGAAAGCAGGTTTTCTGTATTTAATTTTAGCAGATATTATGCATTTGCAAGCACACCGTAGGGTCAAGGATCGGACGTTGGTAAATGCAAAAGGGCACATTTTATTTTTGTGGCTGTGATATTATTTAACTCGAAGTTTGTAATTTTAAAGTGAAATTTGGTAAATGCAAAAGGGCACATTTTATTTTTGTGGCTGTGATATTATTTAACTTGAAGTTTGTAATTTTAAAGTGAAATTATCAGCGTTTTCTGCAAATTTGTTTTTGGAAGCATATAATTTTGTGTTTCTGATCCTTGAGGGTAATTGGATCATTTTCAGATGTATCAATTTGTTTGAAAGAGTTATAAAAGAGGCCAACGAGTGATAATTATTCTCACTTTATTTGAAACACTGAACTGTAAAGACTGATCATATAAGTGACAGTTTGCGGTCTTAAGATAAAAAGATCAAGTTAAACTGATGTGCATGTTTGGAAAGCGTAAGTGTTGAACCTTGCATATCACCATATCACGATATCAGTTATGAGTGAATTTCTAAAAGGCACCTCTCTAGTATGGTACAATGGCAATGACTGGTGCCTCCTTTGGTCCATGGACGCATAGGTAGTGAAGGGGCAAATTCTTCGTTTATAAATTAAATGCCTTGTAGGACGGTGAATCTTCTCAATTTTCATTGCTAATATCTGATTTTTATTTTTAAACATCCATGCCATGCATCTCATTAGTGTTCAGTTTTTTGATCTTTATTTTATGCCTTCATTGGCCTAAAAGAAATGACATACAGGTTGAACATCATCCATTGTTATGAAATCCTATATATTTATGTTGCAGTGGTCCAAAAAAGATACAGTTAACAGGGTGTCAATTGGTTTTCATCTCAATTAAAATTCAAGTTGGCCTATCATGGTATGGAAGAAAGCTTCTATATGAAAGAAGTTGGTATCTGTAGCTGTATGATTTATGCGAGTAAGGTGTTCATGTCAACAAACTGTTTTTTCCAGTGGTGTATAAAAATGTTGTTTCTGCTTTTACTAGTAATCCAACACTGACTATATAATATCAAAACATGGATTTCCATTATTGAAAGACATATGATTTATGCGAGTAAGGTGTTCATGTCAACAAACTGTATTTTCCAGTGGTGTATAAAAATGTTGTTTCTGCTTTTCCGACTAATCCAACACTGACTATATAATATCAAAACAAGTATTTTCCATTATTGAAAGACATATTTATCTACTTTTGAAGTGTGTTATTCATGCGCATTTCGATCTTGCGATCTGGAAAAATGTAGTTTGAAACAAACTTCATTTTCAATTGTGATCCATAAGCAAGATATTTTTGCAATTTGTCAATGTCAGAATGTACCACCATTACCCCTCGTTTTGACATGAAATATGGATACTAAGGAATTTCTTCGTCTTTTGATCATCGAATGCAAATTCGATGTAGATATTTATATGCTGCTATATGGCTTCATATGGTAAAATAAGAATATCCTCAAATTTTCTTTCATGACATGAAGGTGTTCATGCTCCTTCACAAACTACTTTTATCAATTACCCATAAGCATTGCTTTTCTGAATAATCTAATAATGGGACAAAATTTGGAACGTGGTTGATTATGTGTTTTCTATCCTGTAATGTGGAAATATTTTATGGCATTGGTAGTTTCTTTAGGTGTTCCTTTGGAATACGCTTTCAAAGTGTTGGTAGTTTCTTTAGGTGCTAGGTGTTCCTTTGGAATATGTTTTCAAAAGGAATATATATTAAACATGTTGACATATTTATATATAATTTAAAATAGAAAAAGTAACGAAGAGCTTTTACAATGTAAAAGGAAGCCCCAAAGTATGTTTGATCACCATTAGCTAGTGGTTAAGTGTCACTCACCATGCCACATGGCACCAAAAACAAACAAACAAAGAACATGTGCTAAATCTTGAGTAGCCAACTAGGCTAGCTACAATAATCATTTCCTTTAGGTGTTAGGTGTTCCTTTGGAATACGTTTTCAAAAGGAATATATATTAAACATGTTGACATATATATGTATAATTTAAAATAGAAAAAGTAATGAAGAGCATTTACAATGGAAAAGGAAGCCCCAAAGTAAGTTTGATCACCCTTAGCTAGTGGTTTAGTGTCACTCACCATGCTAACCAAAAACAAACCAAGAACATGTGCTAAATCTTGAGTAGCCAACTAGGTTAGCTACAATCATCTAGCAAGATTGCGCATTAGTGAACCTTGCCTTGCAAGAAAATTGAATATTACTACCATAAAAAGATGTGCTTCCAACCACTGTGATCAAATTGGCATTACCAAAATATGTAATTCACTATTTTGACATAGTGACAAACATTGCAAATGAAAGTGTCCCTTGCTAAATAACAAGTCATATGAAGAACCTTAACATGTATTGTAATCTTTGCACACACTTATTCTATGATTCTATCATTCATCTTGCATTTATAAGATGCCTCTTAACTAAAATTCCACCCCAATCCCTCCAATATGCCCTTGACATCACAATGTTCATTTTAAACACTTCACTAACAACTTGATGTGAAAGCATCTACCATGATTGATTGAGCAAAACAAGTTTGGATTGACATTCTCTTTATAGAGTGGGCAATGACTAACCATGTATATATTTTTGTTTCGATAGAGGATGGTGAGTGCTCCCATATGACATATGGGTTGGGCTGGAAATAAGTTAATATATATGAATATGAGATCAATTGCTTATCAAATTTGAGATAAATCATACTCATGAGCCTTATGTTGATAAGCCCTATGAACTGCATGATTGATTGGGGGAACATATCCTATTCACAAGCCAATTGCATGATTCTTGAAAGAAAATGACTTTGGCAAGCCTAGAACTCCACAATACAAGTTGATTTCCATGTTGACTGAATACTCCTACTTTAATTATAGTTAATATTATAGGATTTGTTGAAACTACCCCTTCTTAAGCAACAACTAAGAAACATGATAAACATGATAATTGTGGTTGCTTTGGAGAATTGTCTAATCATTGTCAACGTTATACCAAATAGGGGGGTTCTTACGATGCCAAACACATTAATATGAAGTTGTAGATACCAATCCCACATAACCCTTAGGGGAGAGTCCAACCCTAATGGTATACCCAAACCACCCCAAGTTGAACGTAAGTCATCATTGTGAGAAGCCAATGAGGTGGAGAACCAATTTAGTTTGCCAAATGCCAAGCAAGAACGATACCCATCAAACCAAGCTCACTCAATACTCGTAGAAAGAAGGGACCCATCAACAAAATGATTATTAAACATCTTTGACCCACTAGGGCACATGATGCCTTGTGCTTGCCCCCAAGTACAAGTAGCCTGCAAGTAACCCAAGACACATACACATAGGAGTATCCTTGATGAGTAGATCGATGCAATGAGATTAACAAGGGCAAACGACTATGATTATAGAACAATGTGTTCACCATGGCTTACATTATTCAAATCCTAGGCCGATGAACATCTTTAAGATAAAGGTCTAATCTTCTCAATCATATGCTTTCTCAAAATCAAAATTACAAATAATGACTACTAGTTTATCTTTTGAGCCCACTCTAAGGCTCCCCAAGCCTCAATTAATGCTCAAAATAAATTGACCCTACATAAAACTTGTTTGTCTTGTCAAACCAAATTTACAAGGCCACTACTTTATCTATATTTTATAAGCAACACTGAGCAAGGTAATGGGTATGCAACCCCAATCTTTTGAGCCCACTCTAAGGCTCCCCAAGCCTCAATTAATGCTCAAAATAAATTGACCCTACATAAAACTTGTTTGTCTTGTCAAACCAAATTTACAAGGCCACTACTTTATCTATATTTTATAAGCAACACTGAGCAAGGTAATGGGTATGCAACCCCAATGGTGTGCATAACCATGTTCGTAGGAACACATTTGATAAGTCCTTGATTAGGAGATTAAGTACCATCCATTTGAGAAAATCTCAATAGCCAAACAATAAAAATCATCTTCGATCGTGTGCCACATGGCATTATAGAACTTACTTATCAATATTCACAAAACTTAGGGTTGCAAAAAGCTCCTCTTTTGGGAAGTCATTCCCCATTTTGACATGATCACCTAGCATGAGATGACCCTAGAAGAATCATTATTAGCACGAACATATGATTCATCAAAAGCATATGGGGACAAGACATTTTGAAAATGCATTGGATCCTCTATAAAAGAGCCATCCACATGCTACAAGCCATGAACCATGTTAGTGCCCCACTCTTTGTATAGGCAGTGAAAGTAAAATTTGGTTCTCTCGTCACCCTCACCAATCTACTAAAAGTTGAAATGGATCTTAACACAGATACTACCACTCCAACTTGCCAACGTCCTCCTAAAAGATCATGTCGTGTAAATCTTCCTTCAAAAAATGTAAACTCAAGTTTAAGTCAAGCATCCCATAACTCCTTTATCCTTTTTCGGGTCATCATCTCGGCCAACCATCTCTTGAATTTAACTGCGAAATTACAACAACTCACTTGAATCCTAGCCCAACCCTTTTTATGATTGGACCAAGTGAACCATCTACTATAATCAACCCCTTTTCGTTTCCATTAGGGGTCAAATCCTTAAAGATCAACATTGCACCAAGATAAAACCAACTTTTTAGCACCATTAATCACAGTGCTTATATTGCTTCCATGAGTAGGCTCACATTCCATGTCCTCGAGAATCCAATCTACAATTAGTGAAGAAGCCATCCCATCTTAAATATGACCATGCTTTGAGCTAATGTTGGGAGCATAGACAACACAAACCCTATCAAGTGATCTTAGACCATAAATGTCACCCAAACAAAACAATAATCAAGATTTTAACTATGTGCCACCTCAGAGCTTTGAAGATAGGCATAAAGGGCAAGGATGACACCCCCACCCCATCTGCCAATGGTCCATAGCCTAGAAGGCACCATTCTGGGACCATTCTAGCAATTCATTTAAATTTGAAGCTCAAAACCAACCGATGTGACTTCTTGTAGTGAAATCACATTTGGTTTGAATTTTAGTGACCACTGCTTGTCCATCTCAAATTCTTCCAAGTTAGGGGTACATTGATCATGTGAGTGTACCCAAGTGGGGGAGGAAATCTCCTTCCACTTGTTAATCTTCACTTGCCACCTTAACTTAATCTCCATTTTTCATGATTCAAGGTGAAGGTACAAGATTGTCCAACCACCAATTAGAAGTACTATACCTTTGAATCTTCTACTACATCAACTGTGATGGACCTTTGTTGAACTTGATCTCAAACCACCCCTAAACCAGCTACAATCAAAGGCCCATCAATGCCTTGTGAAAAAGTCATTGAAGTACCATCTTTCTCTGTACCTTAAGAAATAAGGGGTGCCACAACACCTCCCTCACTTGGAGCTTCACTCAACTTTGGATTTGTGTATAGAGGGAAACCTATGATAATGTGGTCTTTCACATGACATGCAAAGCATGCGTTTGATAGATTAATGTGTTGCACCTCGTCATTGAACTTTGTCATTAGTGCACAAGAATAAAATGCATAAACATTAATTTACAATGCATCTCCATGCAAACTCGTGCACTTGCGTAGAAGGAATTATGTTAATAATCTATAATGAATAGTTTGCCAACCATTTGAGAAATATATCAACAAAGTGGTGCATCTCTACAGGTAATTATAACCAAAGCGTTTTATGTGCCTAGCCATAATTATCTAGGTTGAAATCCATCCTCTAGTGGTGCCAGATATCCAATGATAGTTCATGTACCAAACATGGAAAACAACAAACAATAGGTAAACATAGTTCAACCCCAGGGTCCATTAATAGTTATGTTAGTTTTAAGCTTACTATGAAAGTGTTTACACCATGTATGGGGGTGCTTCATGAGATTTGGGTTGCATGGTGTAGGATTAGCCCTTAGATGGTTTCCAATGGATTTGCATATGAGAGATGGCTTGTGATGGTTGGCACATTGGACATGGCTTACTTAGTGGTTGCTAGAATTCACTTGAATGCTTGTCTGCCATTCTTCCTTAGGGCATTGAAGTTCTTTAAATAGGTTGGGTGACATCCTTCATGATGGCCACGTGGAGAGCGTTGTTTGCTTGGAGAACACACTACTTAGAAGGATGAACATTTTACATTTTAGAATAAGGCGTTAGGCCCTAGACAACAAAAAGTAGCTTGAGGCACTTGGGGTTGTGATAGTGTTCATGTAGGGGGAAATGGATAAAGTAGAATACAAGGCTTAAGAGGATTTACAGAGCTTTTGGAGGATGTAGGAACATTGGAAACACCTTGCTTGTGGACAATGTCGCCTTTGAGCTTTATATGTGTACTCTTGCACCCTAGTTGTGTGGGTCTACGTGTGATTATTGTAGGTTGCTTGTAATGACACAGACCCACGTATTATTGACATGTCTTAGCTCACATATATATAGGAAGGAGATGTTGATTTGGGGTGACATCGGATGTGCTCTAGGCCTCAAATTTTGCAGGGTGGCTTGGGCACATGTATTCCAAAGAACCCATAAATCGTTTTCGGAAATTCCACCTGGAGACAATTTTATTAAAATAATTAATATCTTTTAATGAGACCCTAAGTCTAAACTTAGGAAATTAAAAATATTAATGAGTATTAATTTAATTGTGGGTGTAACTTGTAGAAGAAGACAAGGATCAAGCTAAAATGATCTTAGCCATTGAATATCAACAAGAAGATTATTTAAGGAAGCTTGAGGGCCATTTGGAAAACACACTGAGATATCAAGAGATCAAATTTCTGAAGTGAGAAGTTCTTAGGAGGAAATTCTGATCGAGAAGATTTCTTGCAGTTGAGGGGTAGGGATAGTTGGCTTGGAGTATCTTCTCCAGACCCCAGGATACATAGTAGAGAGAGGTAGAGAGACACCAGAGGGCTTGACGCTGAGCCACAAGGGCCCACATAGAGCTTGACACTGAGCCAGAAGGGCTCATGCAGAGGAAACTCAGTGACCCTCGTAGAAGATAGAGTTTTGCAGAGGAGCAAACATTTATGATCCGGGAGGGATGGAAACTGCTCTAGAAGGAAAAACATTTCCTAGTTGAGCTGACGCAGAGCCTCAGAGAGCTCCATGTAGGCCCACATATTTACTACGCAGGGGAAGCGTAGTTGTAGCCGGAGACAATTGATTTAGTTGTCAGAATAATCAGGATTTGCGGGGTAGAGTGAGGTAATCTCACAATTCTTCTCTTCTAGTTGTATTTCTCCGTAACTGAATTGTCGAGAGGGCATCCAAAGTTGTATTTAGAAACTACTCCTTAATAATATAAAATCCTCAGATCTGCTGCACCGGTTTTCCTACATTGGGTTTTTCCGGGGACATTTGTCCAAAAATAATGATGTTAATTGTGTTTTATTTTCTTTCTTGCTTGGTCTCTTGTTTCCGCATAATATTTAATTAAGTGAAGGTTGCCGTGTATGTATTACGATATTTGCCGTAGGAAACTACAAGTAATTTGTTTAAAGGAATTTAAGAAATAGGATTAATATCATTAGTTGCTGCAGTAGAGATTCCGATTGAGGAATTTTCACATGGTATTGAAGCTGCAAGTGAAGCAAGAAGAGCAGTGCCAGTAGATCCAATGTTGAGAAGAAGAGGGAGTTCGAAAAAACTGCAAGAGGCAGTAGTTCAAAACCCCAGAGGGTTTGCGCACTTCTTAGCTAGAGGGCTGAAATTTCGAGGCAGTCTCTCTCTGAGTGAGTCGACAGAGAGGAAGGGCTTCTAGATCGATTTTTTGCTGGGGTAGAGGGAGCAACGTTGAAGCCTCAACGTGAGGAGCGTTGGTGGGATGCATATTTTTCTGCAGGCAGTTTGCTGGTCAAAAGATCATCAGAAGAGAGGAGAAGCACAATTGAGGGAATTTCTTCCTCATATAATTCCTAGCCAAGGAATTCAAATTATCTAGAGCTGAGCAACAACAAGGGGTAACCATTTTACTAGCTCCAGCAGGGAGTGCGTAGGCTAGCCCAACAACATCACAGAGGAGGGAGGAGATTTTCGACATTTGTGGCAGAAATGGAAACCAGTGGCTTGAGGGATCAGGATAGGTTGGATGGAGCATCCAACAATGCCATCTGGAAGGCTAGAATGTCATTCCTTCTAGACGAGCATGCCCTCAAGACATGTCGTCAGCGTGGTGGTTGTGCCTGCAGATGCAGATCCGCTGAAGAAGTACAAATCAGAAATGGCGAAGGCCAAGAGGATGATCCTTGATGGAGTAAATGATATCGTAGTGTGTCATGTTGCTAGCAGAGGGACTGCTAAGGAGATGTGGGATGCCTTAGGGATCTTTTGAGTAGCAGAAGATATACTTGGAGCAGAAGTTGAGATCTAATCAGATGCAGAAGGGGAATCGTGTGGATCCATTCCTCACAAAGCTGATGGAAACCCGTGATGAGTTGTCTGCTGCGGGGCATACACCTCAAGATTCGGAGTTGGTTAGACTGACCCTCAATTCTGTCTCAAATGAGTAGCAAATCTTTGTCCAGAGTATCCTGGGCAGAGCAACATTGCCGAATTGGGATGAGATGTGGGCAACTCTAAAACAAGAAGAGTTGAGGAGAGACTTAGTAAAGGTCAAACTTGATGGAGGCAAGAACAATAGTGGGTCGAAGCCCAAGGAGGAGGAGGATAATGCAACCCTTGCATCAAAGGGACAACATGAGCAGCGAAGACGTAAGCAGGACGTCTCAAAGATCAAGTGTTTCAGGTGTGGCAAGATGGGTCACTACGCAACACAATGTACTCTTAGAAAGAAGGGCAAAAATGAGAAGTACGATCCGAATGCTACACTAGCGAAGATCGAAGAGGATTTCGCCATGACAATTGAGATACCTCCAGGAGGGAGATGGTTGATTTGGAGTTGTAGTTCGAAAGAGCTACAAATGGGTAAGATCCTTGAGAAGTCCACCTCCTGGATCAATACCTTGGTATGGGAGGCCAGTTTTGCAGTAGCAGGATGGACTACTGTCGGATGGTGCCGAGGAATGTCGGGGAGACAATTGCAGTGGCTAGGAGCGCCAAAGATTGAACAACACAGAGCAGAGTTGGCAGCAGTGCAGATGGCACAAAGAAAAGGTCAACAACAACGCAATATATTCAGAGGGTTAGTGCAGAGACTAGCAACAGTCAGGTTTCAACATTCACGTGGTATCATACTGAACATAGTTAGTCCAGTAATTTTGGATGTTTTTTCGTTGCTGATGGAGTAGCAACAACTATTTGCAGTGCAGTGGAAGTTGGCAGTGGCAGTGCTAGCAACATCACAAATGTAACACTTGAGAGGGAGCTGTAGTACGGATGCAATGTTGACAGTGGTAGTGTCAACAATAGTAGAGTTGCAGCAACAACGTAATAGTTGGTGTATAACATGTTAGACATCAACAACACAGAGGACAATGCTTCAGAGTCAGAGCAGTATGCAACAACATATATTGCTAGAGCACATTCCTCGCTAAGAGGGAGTGTTGATTTGGGGTAGCATCAAATGTGCTCTAGGCCTCAAATTTTGCAGGGAGGCTTGGGCACATGTATTCTAAAGAAACCATAAATCGTTTTGGGAAATTCCACTCGGAGACAATTTTATTAAAATTAATATTTTTTAATGGGACCCTAAGTCTACACTTAGGAAATTTAAATATTAATGGGTATTAATCTAATTATGGGTGTAACTTATAGAAGAAGACAGGGATCGAGCTAAAATGATCTTAGCCATTGATTAACTTTTAATATGGGCCGTTGAATGTCAACGAGAAGATTATTTAAGGAAGCTTGAGGGTCATTTGGAAAACATACTGAGAGATCAAGAGATGAATTTCTGAAGTGAAAAGTTCTCAGGAGGAAATTCTGATCGAGGATATTTCTTGCAGTTGAGGGGCATGGATACTTGGGTTGGAGTATCTTCTCCAGAGCCCAAGATACACAACAAAGAGAAGCAGATAGACACCAAAGGGGTTGACGTTGAGGCAGAAGGCCCCACGTAGAGCTTGGTGCTGAGCTAGAAGGGCTCACGCAGAGGCAACTCAGTCACCCTCGCAGAAGTCCGAGTTTTGCAAAAGAGTTGACATTTTTGAGCGGGAGGGCTGGAAACTGCTCCAGAAGCCAAGATGTTTCCTAGTTGAGCTAATGTAGAGCCTCAGAGAGCTCCACAGAGGCCCACACAATTATTGCATAGGGGCAGCATAGTTGTAGTCAGGGACAACTGATTCAGTTGTAGGAAAAACCGAGATTTGCTGGGTAGAGTGAGGTAATCTCACAATTTTTCTTTGCCAGTTGTATTTCTCTGTAACTGGATTGCTAGGAGGACATCCAAAGTTGTATTAAAAAACTATTGCTTAATAATATAAAAACCTCGGATCTGTTGCACTGATTTTCCCACATTGGGTTTTTTCGGGGACATTTGTCCAAAAATAACAGTGTCGATTGTGTTGCATTTTCTTTTTTGCTCGG
The DNA here is from genome assembly GCA_000404065.3 of Pinus taeda. Taxonomy (NCBI): domain Eukaryota; kingdom Viridiplantae; phylum Streptophyta; class Pinopsida; order Pinales; family Pinaceae; genus Pinus; species Pinus taeda. The sequence goes on along the minus strand of APFE031094481.1, from coordinate 20,321 downwards.
TCTCTTGTTTCCGCATAATATTTAATTAAGTGAAGGCCGTAGTGTATGTATTACGATATTTGCTGTAGGAAACTACAAGTAATTTGTTTAAAGGAATCTAACAAATATGAGCAATATCATTAGTTGCTGCAGTAGGGATTCCGGTTGAGGAATTTTCATAGGAGAGAGTCCTTTCATAATGCAACGTTGTAGTTAATTTATACTTATCATACTTGTGTTAGATATTTGATTAAAAGCAACACACTAGACTTCTCTCTCTCTCTTTCTATTGGATCTTCTTGTTTAATTGATCTCTCTCTCTCTCAGATCACTTGGGTTTCTTGATTTTGTTAGGGCATCTTAAAGTCTAGGGTTAGGGTTTCAATTAGTGTAGATTTGGAGATTATATTTTTGTGATCAAATCCCAATTTGTACTTGGAGAAGTGAAGAAGAAGAAAAATCTTTCTTTGGAGAACCCACTCTAGTCATTCATGTTCATTGGATTTCCTTGGTTGAATTGGAGTTTTGGAGAGTTTGTTGAGAAATAATTTGTTATTGATGTCAAAGGGATGACCAGTTGAAGGAGGAAAGTGCACAAGCTTCAATACAATTTTAAACCCTTTTCAATGAGTATTTGCATGCCTCTTAACTCCTGTTCATTGAAAAGAAATGATTTTTCTAATTTGGAAAACCACAGTACAAGTCAACCCTGTCTATAGAACTTTAGGTTTGAAGAAGAATAATATAAGTTCATAGCTCATGAACCTCAAGGCAAATTGAAGGAGCATTTTCTTGGGTTTTTGTTTTCTTTCTTTTGGGTAATGGTTATTGGGAACAAAACTTGAAATTTATGGAGAAAATTTTGACCTTGTTACATATCTAAACCTGGTCATTTTTAAGGATAAATTTTGGCCCTTAAGGAGCAGACTTAGTCACATTATTAGCACTAGTTTCGACCATTACAAACTTTCGGCCCTATGAAAAATTAGTCTTTGAAGCTTGCGAAATTCGGCCTTGAGGCCATAATTCCCCCCCCCCCCCCCCCCCCCCTCTTTTGGTACCTGTACTTCGACCCTATGGAGTAGAACTCAACCTTGCGACTAGGGCATCACTGTGACAAAATTTTGCCTACTTAGACACATACTTTTGACTTGCTTGGTAACTAGTTTTTGAGCTTAATCTGATCCAATTTTGAAGGGTCATTGAAACCACAATTGATGCAGATCCTATGAGCAATCTTTGGTGATGCCTTGAAGACAATCTAAAGCCATATTAAGAAAAAACTTGGATAAATTGTTGAGTAGACTTTATACTCATTTGTGAGCAGTCTTTGGATCAAATTATTAAGTACTTGTTGACTAGCCTTGGCTGGAACTTTTGAGCGGATTTGAAGAAACTTTGGAGCAGATTTGTTGAAGCAAACTCGAAAGGAAATTTTATGTTGGAAATACTAAGAGGGGGGTAAATCAATATCTCTCTTCAATTAGTTAATTTTAACTTGACAGAGCATTAATCATCATTAGCATTAGATCAAAGCATACATTAGCATTACATCACATGAATAGATAGCAACACCATTCAACAATGCACAACATCTAAGACAATACATAATAGTTTTTAGGGCAGAAACTCTTCTGGGATATAAACCACCGAAGTTTTCTTAATATAGGTCTTTAAAGATTACATCAATAAGAAGCTCCAACTTACATGATTTTCCAGCTACAATAGGAAAGAGGCTCCAACCTCCTGATTTATCAGCTCCAACTAAAAGGATGCTCCAATACCTTGGTTTACCTGCTCCCACTAGAAGGGTGCTCCAATGCCTTGGTTTTATCAACTATGACTGAAAGGATGCTCCAACACTTTGGTTTACCAACTCCAATTGGAAGTACGCTTCAATGTCCTGGCTTTATTATCTTTGATTGAAAGGCTTTTCCAACACCTAATACAGGCTCCGACTTGCCCTTGCACAATCTTGCTGCCCTGAAGCGTTCTCAAGCTCCAACTTGAAGGAGACTCCAATCTCCGCCTTGCACCACCCTACCACCTTGAAGATAGAAGATAAAAGAATAAGACAAATCAAATACTGCATTCATAGTTCCAACCATTGCTATCAATAACTTTGGTGTCTCTACTTTCAATACTACTTCTTCTCTGTCACTATACTGCCTCTGATTCTATCAGTATACTATCAAATAGCCAATTTCTATCATAACATTGTCAAAATGCTATTGCAATCTGTTCATCCACAAACCTTTTCAAAACTCGTTCTTGCCATATATCAAAACAACCGCAATATGTTCATAAGTCCTTAAAACATATAACATAAGTTTTTACCATCAAGTATACATCAATAACATTCTTCTCTCCATATATCAAAACAACTGCGATATGTTCATAGGCCTTTAAAGCATATAACATATTTTTTTGTCATAAGGGATACATCAATAACATTCTTAATCGTCTCTCAACCCTGTTCAAAGTGCTTCTTCTAGTTTTTGATGTGGATCAATATTGGCTTTAGAAGAACAAATTAATCAAATTAAACCATATTATTAAATGCTCTACAAAAGAGTTCTATTTGGATGCTTTGTTGGATTCCGACATCAGTCGCTGTCAATTGCTAATTATGCGACAAAAAACCAAAATGAATATTTCAACCTTACCAATGGGGCCCTCAAACCTCAACTATATAATATGCTTCGTCTACTAATCGAGATACCCAACCTTTGAATCACATATATGCCATTGACTTCAATGTAAAGGTGTTAGGCTTGATACGAACTAGTTGTAATGTCTATTCGTTTGTGTGGCCAAGCGATCATTCACACCCATGTTGATAATTGATGCCACAATGTTGCATGCTAATCCAACAACCTGCGAAATATATGTGAACAAAAACCATCTTCCAAGACTCGGTTAATGCACATAGGATTTGACATATTCAGAGCGCGTTTTTGGTGAAAAACAACAGCTCGATCAAGCCACTTTATGCACTCGATCGAACAATCTTTCAACCCTCGATCGAGTTGTTTGAGGGCCTAAAGATAACTCGATTGAGAGTTAAAACAAACCCTCGATCGAGCTCCTGTGTAACCCATGGTTATTTAGGAACTCGATTGAGCTAGTGGCTCGATGGAGCAATAGTCTCGATCAAGCCATGTTTTTGAAATTTCCCACCAATACATCCTAGGAGAAGAATTACAAAAAGTGGCTCGATCGAAGGTTTCTTAAACCCTTGATTGAGATATTTGAATTTTATAACTCAAGCACTCGATCGAGCTCTTGAGGTACTAAAAATCACAATTTTAGCATCCCTTATGTACATTTATTTGCAACACCATTTTGTACCCTAACAGACTTAGGGAAAAATTTGTCCTTAAGTGGTAGAGTTGATCATGTTGGATTCATGAAGAAATATTCTATCCAATGGCATATGAGTTAGACATTTTCAAATACGTGTGATATCTTTTCATCTAATTTATTTTAAACATAATGCTTGAAATTTTTTTGGACAGTTTCATAGGGGCTAAATAAAAAATCAATAACATAAAATATACAAAACGAAAAATTTTCAAAAAATATCAGTATCTTCGTTTACGAGTCCTCTTCAAAAGAGTACTCATGGTTTTTCAATTTATTTAAATAGTTGATTTTTTTTACGTGAACACATGTCTACATAATGCAATTGAAATATTACTTCACCAACTTTGAAAGATAATAAAAAAATATAATTTTGCATAAAAAATATTTTTTTAATATGAAAAACTTAGTTCTCTCAATGTAGATCATGCTCATATATATATATATTATATATTATTTTTAAAAATTACACATTTTAGACTAAGTTATGCTACACGAACAAATGCATACCTCTTAAGATGTGCAAAAATTTGCAAGGACAAGCATTTCATTTAATAAAAAATTGAAAGATTATACAACACTAATTCTTTTTGCAAAAAATATCATTAGGACAACAATATAATTCTCCACGAATTGTCTTTTTACTCTGAATCAAAATTCACAATGTTTATATGAATTTTGAGGGCTTCAATTTGATAAAAGAGTAAAAATTTGAAATTTCCACACACTTGAAATGTATATGAGAGTTGTTTATGCAATTGAATCGACAAACTTGTGCTTTGCACACTTGCGCAAAGGGTCGTTAAAAGGGGCACATGTAAGAAGAGATCACGATTTCACAACTTGAAAAGGGACACATGTAAGAAGAGATCACAACTTCACAACTTGAACCACAATCTATCAGTAATCATTCTAGAACATCGCAGGTTATGAAGTTGACACATTAAATGCTTGTGCAGATCACCAAATGCACTAATCATAAGAAATATTTCATTGCACAGGGTACTCTATTTTGTTTATGCCCATATATCTGCGATGGCTCTCGTAAGTACGTTTGTATGTTCTAGGAGATGGGGTTAAACTTCTTATGACTCCTCATTCCATTGTGCATGGCAAATTGCGTTGTATTTTCTAGGACAAAGAAGAAAGAAACCAAATTGGCCAAATCTAATTGTAATGGAAAGGCAACAAGATCTCTTGAAGAATTTGATGATACCCCATAGGAAAGGAAACCACAACAAAATCTTTCACCAATGTACATGGGTAATTATGCTTTTCATTCTATTATTGTAATGGTGTGAGTTGCAACCACTCCAAGCTTTAGAGTTCAAGTCAATTCATTCATTCTAAATAAAAAGTTATCCTATGCGAGAGACTTGTCACTTGTGTTATCTACTTTTTGATTTTCTATTCTCTTAATCCAAAAGAAGAGATTACATTGCAAATTCTATTGAACAAAACACTTTGTTGGAGCTTTCTGAGGGACTGAAGAATACATGCTTTTGATAGATAATGAAGTCACCACCTCAACGACAACATATAGTCATAAGAGAGACTGCACAAGAAACATAAAACAAATTTTGACATATCTACAGTGTGTGAATTCCTTCAACGCACCAGGTCATCCAGATAAAAGATTACACACTGCCCAAACCAAACCATGACTGTCACCAGATACAAATTGGACCTTAAATCAGTGAAGAAAAAGTCTTGTCTTAGAGCCGAAATGATGTCATAAGTCATACTCAAAATGTCCTTCAAAAATTGCGATCAAAATTTCCTCAGACAAGCTACAAATATCTCTTCAATCTTGCCTTAGAACTATCGATATTTTTTGCCTTAGATAATCAACAAAAGGTGCCAAAATTAAGCCTCAGGAGGGCCATAGAGTTATGGCCTTGGAGGGTCGAGAAACCTTAGACAATTTTGCCACACAATCCAGATACAAGAATATTGAACTTGTGCTTAAAAATTTCGCCCTCCCATAGAAGATTGGACATGAAACTCTTGGCCTTAACACAGATAGATCTTGCATTGAAAAATTTGATACACTTGGATGGATTCGAACCGCAATATTTATACAAGAGGAAGGGGGCTTCTAGAGGGGATGAGTGGCCCATGAAAAATTTGAGCCGAATTTAATATTTTAAAATGAAATTTTGGAGCCAAATTTTAATTCCCTTTTGAGGTCGATTTGATTTCCAATTTTTGATTAATTTCCCTTTAACAAAAGCCCATTTTCTAAGAAAATTTAACTAGGATAAGCCCATCAAAAAATTAATTTAATAGAGAGCCACAAATAAACCAATCAATGAGATGCCTTTCTGTCGATGCAAAATATTCCTTCTTTTACTTTAGTCAACAAGTAGCTATACATGAAAAACTTCAACCAATAATTATTCAACAAGAGCAGTAAATACATATCACAATAGACAATGAACAATAGACAATAAGCAAGAGACAAGAGACACCAAGATTGGGTTCACAACCAGGGAAACACCCATAAGGGGAAAACCCAAAATTCTTTCCTTATGAGAGAGATATTTTGTCCACCAATAGTACATCTGAATGTTTCAACAAATCCAAAATAATCGACAATGAGATACCCAATCAAAGTCTGCACAAATAAAGAGAAATTCCACTTCTGTCCAATGAGAGGGTCTACACAAGGAGGCTGAAATGTAGGCTTGAAGTCATTATGATGGGAGGCCAAAGTTTCCACTATAATCACCAACAAACTGCCCAATAATATATGCCCAAAAAGCCCTTGGTCAATGTCATAAATATGTCACACATCAAAGAAATTGAGGTAAAGAATGGGCCTCAAAACAAAAATGTACAACCAAAATCAATTTTATGAGAAACCATACGATTCAAGATGATGATTTCAACCATGGGGGGTGATTCACCTTTTTTGGAGTAAAAAGGTAAAAAATTAAAATAATAAAAATATAAAAAACTAGTTTTTCAACTCATCTCCCCATTGTTTTACTCAAATTTTGCGCAGGAGCACTCGTTGGATGCAAAATTTAATCCTTCATCCAAGGATTACCCATGTTGCATACTTTAGATGGATCCTGCTACACGAAAAATGAGAAATACATGAAAAACGTTATTTGTAATCACGTTTTTTCATGTATTTCTCATTTTTCGTGTAATAGGGTCCATCGAAAGTATGCAACATGGGTACGCCTTGGACAAGGAATTAAATTCCGCATCCAGCGAGTGTTACCGCTCAAAATTTGAGTAAAATTGTGGGGAGATAAATTGAAAATACGAGTTGATTTTTTTTTTTTTTTTGGTCCTCTAAAATTTGATGAGGTAATCCAATATTATTTTATAATATTCTTATAAGGCCCATTTTAGACCTCAAAGTTTTTCTAATGAAAGGAGAGTGGGCCTCTTTGCAATTTTCGACCACATGAGAAGTAACAAAAGAAAGTATAGATGATCCCAAGTCACAGTATCAATGAGCCCTATAAGGAGATGAAACCACAATTAAAAAGAAGCCTTCTAATCCTCTTCACATGTGTGGATATGCTCTGAAACAAAAGACCGAATTAGATTGTGATTGCAAACTGAATTTATTGAGTTGATGGTGGACGAAATGAATGTCAACGACCTCTTATTAATAGGTGTTATGTGAGGGCTAATTAGCCCTAATGGGGATGACATAATGGCCTTTCAAGGAACCGACTTGTAGGGCTTGTTTGAGCCTAATTGTAGGTGACAAAAAAATGATTTCTTCTTTGTGTGTGTGCAATGAAAAATGTTGACCAGAGCTACAATATATTTCAACGCTTTCAATATCAAATTAGGGCTCCTTGACCACACATTTTGGGGCACAAACTTTACTCGAACATATCTCTTCAACCAAAAGGAGTTATGAGGCGTACCACATACCGTTGGAATCAACATGACAAGGAGAATCAAATGATGATAGTCTTGCGATCAAAATCACTATCCTTTTCATCCATTTTCTTCAGGGTGTTCATGAGGAGTTTGAGTGTTGTTTACCCGGATGTTTGTTTTGTTGAGAATAGTAACGGAAGCAAATGCAGCCTCAAATTGTTTCCATGTTAGTTTTCTCTCATGGATGCCCTTGACGTGCTTTAGTTCTTCCTACCAAATGGAAGCCCTTCCAATCAAGTTAAATATGGCTACTTTAGCTTTCATGTTTCTAAAGAAATTGTGCATTGAGGAATATATCTTTTGTCCTAGCAATCATACCTCTATTTTGGTCTTGAGTGTTAGCTCAATTGGTTGAGTTCTCATTGTAAAGAATCTTGTTTATGAATTGCAACACAAACTGAAACAATGGCCATTGTGGATCACACTTTGCTTATACATTCTACAAGATCAATCTATACTTAACATTATAAATTGCATTTAACTAATCATCTCAACAATCATAAAAGAACAACCCTCACTCTCTCTTGAGCCCATTTAACATGAGTGTTGAAACTTAGCTATAATACCACAAAGTGACCCACATAGTCCCCTCAAGGCCTTTATGAGGGTATGGGACATAGACATACAACCTCTTAGTCACCTCAAGGAAGTGGTGTTATCAAAATTCCTCTTATTTTAACCATCTCAAACCTCTTTTTTGAAGCCATCATCGTCTTTTGCTCCTCAAGAGTTGTTTAGTGATATACATTTGATCAAAATGGAGCTCTAGATACATAGTTGTGGACATCAAAATATTTTCCCTCTGGTACCATGCTAACATCCGTAGTGTCAATGTGTCATCACCACAATGGGCCCAGTCCGTAAGTCGTCCACAAGTTAGACCTCAGATTTTATTCTCATGTTCTAGCAACTTTTACACTTTTTAGGATTTCCAAATATGAGCACTAACAATCAGTGAATAAGTCAAACATCTAGACTCAGATGTATATGTTTCCAAAAATGTTGGTTAAACAAATTTTTGTATTTCCATATTCTTGTTATGGTCAACATGTCAACCTTCTGGATATTTAACAAACTAAAAAAGTCCCATTTAACAAGAAGTCAAATTTCCAAATTTGCAACAACTACTTATCTATGTCACTTTCATAGTGACTACCACCCGAGTCTCCACGTTAGCACCACTATACCTTTGATCCATGTCCTCACCATGCCACCTCAACACAATCAATGTGGGTCAAACTCCAGTCATTTAGATATATGAAACCTATGATATTATGAAAATTTGAAAAGTTCCATTTGAGCAAAATTTTGGATTGCATGTCACTTGCCATGATAGGTACCAAATCAACCACCATGTTGACTTCTTGGCACTTTCGTGCCACATCAATATGCCATATCATCCAAATTTGTCCTCCCTCCCATGTTAATAGTGACATGTTAACATACCATATCATTAGCGTCACGTTCACACCCCAAATTACTTATAAAGCTTGGGGTTTGTCTTACGTGGCCCCACATGTTTCCCACATGTTTTGATCTGCTATCATTCAGATCTGGGTGTTTGGTTTTTCAATTCAACAATAGTGTCTCAAAATAATTTCTTGTTGAAATTTGATGACTAAAATGTTTCCAGCAATCCCAACCCGGTTTTAATTTCACCTTATCACTCCCATTCAGTTAAATGCCCTTTCCCATAAACATACATTCAACATATAGAATTCTGGGAATGAAATTTTCAGATTAAAACACATGGGACTGTCAACACATGCCGAAAATAAATACAAACATAAACAAACCAGCAACACATAAAAATACACACAGATTTTTGGTCAACTTAGACCCAGGCAAAACCCCTTCAATCTTCTCTAAGGAAAACCTGTTAGAGAGCTCTTCAAATTTATTTATCTTTCAAGTTCAGGGAAAATACATTTGCAAACAAAACGAAACAACAATATACAACTTATCTCTTCGGCCCAAAACTCCTTGAAAACCGTGCCCATGTTGCCTCGATTTCCGTGCCCACTTGAAGCTGAAAATATGTACTGTATGATTTTTTTTTTTCAATTTATTTATTTAATTTTTTTTTTTTAAACTTCTCTCAAATGGCGTGCAACTCACAACATTCAATTGTTCGTATTGTACCCTCTGTTGTCTTCTATGCCTTGATTTCCATGCCTAGCTTTGCCCAAAAATCACTCCTTAAGCTTGTTGCAACAAATTTCTCCTTCAAAACTTTTCTCTAGCTCTCAACCTCCTTTCTCCAATTTGCGCATGAAGAATGAATTCAATCTCTTTTCTTTTCCCCCTTTTGTTTCCCTAAATGACTTTTGGGCAACCCTAAGATTTAATGACTCAAATTCATTTAGATCAAGGGATGTGAATAAATGTGCATTTAATTCTCACTTTCTATTTTTTAACTCACCCATTAAATAAAGTACCCACATTGTACTTTATGTCTAAAGTCACTTTTCACTTTATAATTTAACATTGACTTTACCACTTATAAAGTCACTTTTCACTTTATAATTTAATGTTGACTTACCACTTATAAAGTCACTTTCACTTTATAAAGTCACACTTAGGAAAAATAATTATTTTGGACACGTTTCCCTAGGTAGAGACTAACCCATGGGAAACCACTTGTCCAAGGTACTTTAAAAATCAACACTCCCTCTTACCAAGGAAAGTGTTTCTCACCATACCCATCTTGTCCCTGAAATGGACATGCTTGCCTCTTGGCAAGGACTTCGTGAGAACATCGACCACATGCTCATCTGTTGATATATACTCTAGCTTCACTGCCCCCTTCTAAACATAGTCCCTGATGAAATGACATCTGATGTCAATGCGTTTTTACCTGTCATGAAACACTGGATTCTTCGTGAGTTTAGTGCAACTATGATTATCACAGTGAATAACCGTCGGTTTGAATTCCTGATCAAATAGGCCATACAACAACTTGCGAAGCCAAATGGCCTCACAACTAGCCTGGCTAGAAGCCATATACTCAGCCTCAGAATAGCTCAAAGCAACTGAATTTTGCTTTCGACTGAACCATGATACAATTGCCGAATCCAATTCGAAGCAACACCCTGAAGTGCTTTTCATGTTAGAAGCACAACCTGCCAAACTCACTCCATCTCCTTGCCTATAGTCCATACCATAGTCAATAGTCCCTTGCACGTAGTGAAGAATGTGCTTTGCAGGTACCCAGTGCACCCTCCTGGGCTCAACCATGAACTGGCTAAGTGTGTTAACTGCAAAGCATATATCTGGACTAGTGTTGAAAAGATACATCAAGGACCCAATAAGATGCCTATACAATGTGGGATCCACCAAACTAGAATTTGAAGCATGAAGCTTCTTCCAGTTGGTGATCATAGGTGTAGACATGGGTCTACAATCTGCCATGTGAAATCTGCTCAACACATCCACATCATACTGCCCTGCTCCAGAAAGATATGCCCCTCCTCATGCCACACCTGAAGGCCCAAAAAGTAATGCATCAACTCAATGTCCTTCATCTCGAATTCCATAGCAAGATTCTCCTTGTAACCACTAATTAGTCTCTTTGCCCCAATAATGAACAAGTCATCAACATACAACACAAGGCTGAGCAGATCATCCCCTACAACAATGTAGTATAGGTTCAGATCTGCATCACTCTTTGTGAAACCCATCTGCTGCAAGTAAGTATCAATCCTCGAATACCAAGCTCTTGGAGCTTGCTTAAGTCCGTAGAGTGCTCACCTCAATCGACATACATGGGTCTCCCTCCCAAGTACCTCAAAGCCTTGTGGCTGCTCAACATACACCTCCTCTATAACTCCGTTCAGAAATGCGGTCTTCACATCCATCTGATGGATTTGCCAACCCATTTCTGCAACAATAGAAATAAGGGACTAGATAGAAGTGTACCGAGTTACATGAGCGAAGGTCTCATCATAGTCAACTGCCTCTATCTGTGAGAACCCTCTAGCCACAAACCTCGCCTTGAAATTCTCAACGCTGCCATCAGCAGCATGCTTGATCTTGTAGAGTCACTTGGAAGTCACAACTGACTTTCCCCCAGGCCTTGGCACCACTTTCCAGACATTGTTCTTAATGATAGAGGCATACTCCACCATAACCTCTCTCCATACCTCCTGGCTGGCAGACTCCTCATAGCTAGTAGGCTCAGAGTCAACAATGCTGGGAGCCTTGGCTACATAACTGCAAAACCGCTCATGTGGCACACTCTCCTTGTTCACCCTCTTCGGAGGACCAACAGACTCCGCTTCCTTCAAGGTGCCTTGAAGCCACTTGGGCCTCCTCTTCCCTGAAGAAGCTTCCCCACAGGGAACCTCATCCTCTGCCCCCCAGTCTAGTGAACATGAAGGTCTGCCAACTGACCCTGGTGTGCCTGTACCAACACCTATCCTCGAAGAACCTATATTGGCACCTGTGCGTGTGTCAGCTAAAGTGCCATGTGAACTCTGTACCAGTGGATTCCCTAAAGAAGTGCTCGGTGAACTCACCATTGGTGCCCCAAATGTAAATGATACTGAAGTAACTCCTGTACTAGTCGATCCAAAACCCTGAGGTCCTGTTTCCTGTACCTGACCTCCTTGCTGAGGAGAAGTTTGTGACTCTCTCTCATCATACTCCCGTGATCTTTGATAGGCCCTCTCCTCCTTGAACTTCACATCTCTCCTAATCACCACTCTCCGTTTAGAAGGAATGAAGATCCGATAGGCCTTCGAAGTCTCGTTGTAACCCATAAAGATACCCTTCTCTGCCATGGGTTCCAGCTTTGTCCTCTGCTCCTTGGGGGTATAAGAATATGTGAGACATCCAAGGATACAAAGATGTCCCACATGAGGTTTCTCTCAAGTGAAAGCCTCCTCCAGAGTCATGTTCCCCAATACTCTGTGAGGACTTATGTTATGAAGATAAACAACAGTATTGCAGGCCTCACCCCACAAAAATAAAGGCAACCCCCGATCATGAATCATTGCTCTAGCAGCCCCAACAATAGCTATGTTCTTCATTTCAGACACCCCATTCTGCTGGGGGTTAAAAGGAATCGTGAACTCTCTCCTAATGCCCTCATGTGCATAGAAGTCAGAAAACCCACCATCAGTGTACTCACCACCATTGTCTGACCTCAAGACTCGAATCTTCCTACCTGTCTAATTTTCCACAAGAGCTTTGAACTCTTTAAAGCGATTGGAGACCTCACTCTTGGTCTTCAGGAAATATATCCAAGTTCTCCTAGAGTAGTCATCAATGAATATAACATAATACTCATAACCACCCAAAGACACATGAGACATACGACCACTAACATAACTATGAATCAAGTCTAGTATACTTGTAGATTTGCTGTTGCTGGTTGGGAATGATAATTTGGTGTACTTGTCCAAAGCACAGCCTCTGCAGACCTCATAATGCTCGACACTGAAATCAAGAACTCCAGCAGTGATCTCCCTCAGTACTCTCAAAGCTCCATGATGCATATGCACCAACCTTCGGTGCCATAACTCACATAAGTCTCTACTGCTGGTGGTACTAGTATGAGTGCTACTAGATGTGCTACTCGCCAATGCTCCTGTTGACTGAAAAATGAACCTATATAGTTTCCTACAACAGATTCCAATCACTTTGGCCGAAGTGATGGAAGCTGCCCTAGGATGCATCAATACCTGGCCTACTGAGAAAGTGACGTCAAACCTCTTCTCCTCCATAACAGACACTGAAATCACGTTCTTCTTCATTCCTGGAACATACAAAACATCCATGACCTTCAAAGAAGGCAAAGACTCCCTCTCAAAGGTCATAGTCCCCACACCAACAGTTCTCGCAGTGCGGTCATCTCCTAGTACAATCTCAATATCAAGTGCCCTCTCTACAAGCTCTAAAAAGAACTCCCGCGCACCTGTCATATGGCGAGAAGCTCTACTGCCTATGTACCACACATCGGATGATGTACTCCTACTAGATGTAGAAGTAATAAATGCAAAGTCCCGATCAAATTGTGAAACAAACTGCTCCACCTCTGCTGAAGCTGCAATACTCTTCTTCCCCTTTGTTCTTCCTCTCAGGACACGTAGCAGCATAGTGTCCCATCTTCTGACATGCCCAAGATTTGACTTTGGACATATCCGTATCATTCTTCTTCCTCTTCTCTTTTCCCTTAGCCCCATCTAATGAGACCCCTTTCTTGGCCTTCTCTTTGTTCTTCCCCCTGGCTGTCAAGGCTACATCCTCCTCATCTGCGATTTTCACCCCACCACTACCAGTCTTCCATATCTCATGCTGCACACAATCATCCCAAAATTTGCCCCAAATGGGAAGATTCTCCCTAGAGGTAACAACATCTCCAAAGACCTCCCAAGAGTTAGGAAGTCCTGCTACAACTATCCTGACTAACTCTGCGGGTATAACTGCCTCACCAATAGCAGTCAAATCATCACTTACCTGTTTGACCCTGCTAAGATAATGAACTACACTTTCAGCCTTTGTCATCCTGATGTTCTTCAATTGTTCTTTGAGTACCATCTTCCTGCTCTCATTGGTACTCTGATAGAGAGTGGTTAGAGTTGTCCACATCTGATATGCATATGTGTTTCCTCTCACCTGAAGAACCACATGATCCTTCAGACTGTCCATCAAAATCCTTTTTGCCTTTGCCTTATTTTTTGTGAATTCAACAAGTTCATCTGCAACAGTAGGAGGTACAACCACTTGTCGCACTATGTTCCAAACTATTGCCTCCTCAAACACTATCTGAATTATGTCCTTCCAAACGACATAGTTATCCCATCCAGTCTTTCCTCTATCCTTAAGAACAAGGCCATGACTGCTGTCCAAAATTTACAAAACCAAGAAAATGGAAAAATGAACTTTCCAGCACACCTTGTTGTTCCAAAGGTTCAGTCTGTGTGAAATTTCACCTTGCTGTCTAAAAATTCAGTTTGTTGTCCAAACCACTGTTTGCTGTCCCAAACTACTGTCTGTTGTTCAAACTGCAATTTTCAGTGTGTAAATCTGATACCATGTTGAAATTTGATGACTAAAATGTTTCCAGCAATCCCAACTTGGTTTTAATTTCACCTTATCACTCCCATTCAATGAAATGCCCTTTCCCATAAACATACATTCAACATATATAACTCTGGAAACGAAATTTTCAGATTAAAACACATGGGGCTGTTACCACATGCTGAAAATAAATATGGACATAAACAAACCAACAACACACATAAAAATACACAGACTTTTGGTCAACTTAGACCTAGATAAAACCCCTTCAATCTTCTCCGAGGACTGTTAGAGAGCTCTTCAAATTTATTTATCTTTCAAGTTCAGGAAAAATACATTTCTAGACAAAACAAAACAACAAAATACAACTTATCTCTTCAGCCCAAAACTCCTTGAAAACCGTGCCCACTTTACCTCGATTTCCGTGCCCACTTGAAGCTGAAAATATGTACTATACAGAATGTACTGTACAAATTTCATACAATTTTTTTTTTTCAATTTATTCATTTATTTTCAAAAACTTCTCTCGAACGGTGTGCCACTCACATCATTAAATGTTGTTCATACTGTACCTTCTGTGTCTTCTATGCCTTGACTTCCACACCCAACTTCGCCCATAAATCACTCCTTCAGCGTGCTGCAACAAATTTCTCCTTCAGAACTTTTCTCCAGCTCTCAATCTCCTTTATCCAATCTGCTCATGAAGAATGAATTCAATCTCTTTTTTCTTTTCTCCTTTTTGTGTTCCCTAAATGACTTTTGGGCAACCCTAAGATTTAATGGCTTAGATCCATTTAGATCAAGGGATGACAATAAATGTGCATTTAATTCTCATTTTCAATTTTTTAACTCACCCATTAAATAAAGTATTCACATTGTACTTTATGTCTAAATTCACTTTTCACTTTATAATTTAATATTGACTTTATCACTTATAAAGTCACTTTCACTTTATAAAGTCACACTTGGGAAAATAAATATTTTGGACACTTTTCCCTAGGCAGAGACTAACCCATGGGAAACCACTTGTCCAAGGTACTTCAAAAATCAACATTTCTAGATTCCATATTGCACTCATATAACTTCACTGATAGGGTTCCTTAGCATCAAGTTCCATTATTGTAAGGTTTCTCCCATGTGGACTATTTATAGTGTAAACAAATCTATAGTAGGGCTATCTATAGTGTAAACAAATCTCTACGGTAGATTTTCTCCCTTGAAGGAAAATTCATAAACAACAAGGGGATTTTATTGATACATATCAGTAGTGGGATAACAATGATGGGGATGGAAATCTTTGAATCAAATGAAAGTAGAGTTTCAATTGCCAAAGGTAATAGAACAATAGATTCTAACATTCCTTGAATAAGTCTAGTACGAGACACAACTCAAATTGCTCAAAGATGTATCTTCACAATGGAAGGGATGGGTTTAGCCAAATAATAAGAAAATATATCATCCAAGCTTGGGATATTATATCAAGCATTGCTCCTACTAGATTTAGGAATAGGCAAACTTATTGATAAGTGGAAGCCATTTAATTATAAAGAAAGATGGCTAAAGAGATCATAATAGATATATTGATATAAAGCTAAACATAAATCTTAATTGCTTTCCTGGAGAGTCATCCTACAAATATTACTAGTAGGGCATTGAGATACAAACCCTTATTAGTAGTGTAGATTAGAGACACCAAGCTTGTAGAAAGGATTAATTGACTAAGAACGCATTCTAGGAATGTACCAAAGTGAAAAGATACATGCATAAGGTTGAAAAATAATCTAATGAAAACTTTTATGCAAGAAAATCATTTGGAAGTCCACATAATTAATGCATGCCTTTTATATGGTAGTTCATGTATGAAAATCAAGATGGAAATTACCTACATAGTGCTCATAGATATCATATATATTTAGGATTAGCCTTGACATTGATGTTAAATTGTAGCTTAATAATTTATATAATAACATAAAAACAAAGCTAGAATGGATCAATTGAACTAAATAGCAATTATAGATGTCATAAACTAGTCTCGTCGCTAAATTTGGTCTCATAGGTAAAAGAGATCATGCAAGAGTCCAAAAGGAAAAATACATTTTTGTTTTGGGTTGCGATATGTGAGAGGAGGAGAGGGAAGGGGCAAGACCATTTTATTAATTTTGAAGGATTGTTGAATCATTTGGTGTAGTAATTAATTGAGGTGCCATTATAGGTGCATGGTTTTTGCATGAACAAGGGCATTGCAAAGAACCAATCGATTATGTTATAGGTCCTTGACTATCAATATCGACACTTAGGCATTGTGTCAAGCTAGAGGATTTCACAACAAATATTTGGCACCGATGACAATGTAAATGAGTTTTCCATGAGCATATCATATCATGGGTTGACAAACCTCAATCTAGTCTTACTAGTCACAATTTTGACCAACATGTTATGCAATGGAATTGTGCGAGGACTTGTATGGTCTACAAAAAAAAAGTATATATTAGTATAGATTTGAATGAAGGTTGCATTAGTTTATGTAGCTTAGACAAGTGTTCTAGTCTGGTGTTTATGAGGCCAAGGAACACATTTTCTTCAATACCTAGAAAACGTTTCTAACGAAAATACCTTGATTAGAATTAATTAGCCAGTTTATTAATTTTCCTAAGTTAGCATAGGGAACTGGCTTAATTAAATGAGATTAATTGAGGTAAATCGATTTTCTCTAGTGACTTCTAGAAAAGCCACGAGAAAGGGTCAAGATGATCTTAGCCATCGATTGAGATTAGATAATGGTTGTTGATTCATCAACAAGAAATTATAAGAGGAAACCAATGGACATTAGGAGAACACAACATTGAGACAAAGATTCGCAGTGATAGAAAGGGTGCAGAGGCAGCATAGGGGCATCAACAAATTGAGATCAGTAGTGGTTGGAGACAGGATTGTGATAGGAGATTCATCACATTGATTTCCACAAATTATTGGAGATCGATTTTTCTGAAGAGACGCCGAGTTTTCCCAGTGGTGCAAGTTGTTCCAGAGAGTAGTGCGAGTTTCTCTAGGTGTTAAAATAGGAAACTATGGTCAAATTCCACTTTGGACAACTCATTTGATGGAGATGATGATTGCATTAAATTCCTCTTTTCTAGAGGACCAAAATTGACCTAAAGATCATCTAATTTGGACAAGGGAAAGTGTATTTTTGAATTATGAGCCCACATGTACATATTTGATAAGGTCGACCCTAAAGCAAAGTGGAGACCCTTGGAAGGCTATAAATACAAGTGACCTCTACCTTTGGACATCACCATGGGACATCCTTCTATTCACTTTCTTGGTTTTGGCTCGCACAGGTCTAAGGCATGTTCGCAGAGGAATGGGATTGCTCGAAGATGAAATTGCAGGGTTTGAAGCTCGCATCTCTGTTTTAGGGTTTTGGGCCTTAGTTGTAGGCACAACACAGGATGAACTCGAACCACAATCGCTTGCTAACTGGCTCATCTGTGAAACCAAAGCATCTCAGTCACACACACAACTTGTCCTCCATGCCACTAGAATCGAGGGTTTCAGAATCACAATTGTAGGCTCTCCAAAGGTTGAATTCGACCATAGTCATTGGCTTACAGGCTCAAGGGAGCGATTAGATCTTTCTAGTCGCACACGTGACTCCCCCTCCATGCGATCGAGACTTGAATGTTGGTTTTTCAGTTGTCCGAAGTTTCACTCATTGGCCGTAGGGTTCGACATTTGACTGCAAACATTGACAATTCATTACAGGTTTCTGAATCAAGGTTTTTGAGTATAAGCATTGATGGGTCCATTTTATGGATATTGTTTAGT
Organism: Pinus taeda; assembly: GCA_000404065.3. Classification (NCBI taxonomy): domain Eukaryota; kingdom Viridiplantae; phylum Streptophyta; class Pinopsida; order Pinales; family Pinaceae; genus Pinus; species Pinus taeda. Next base: position 2,216 of record APFE031094481.1, on the reverse strand, counting down.
TGATTATCGCTGGATATGTTTATGGTTGAAGATATGGATTATTGTACTCTCATTTATTGAATCATTCAATAACTATCTAATAAGAAGAAGAATTTGAAAGGGTTTCCCCATAGTGGGTTTTGCCCTGGTCTCCGACCAATCCTAGTGTCTCTATGTGTGAATGCTTTTATTCTATTGTTCCTTTATGTTCCATTGCATTGATGATGATGCTATTTTTTTTTCTACGTAGTTGCGTATGTTGATGAATAATTTGAATAATGTTATGATGTCATGGGGTGAACTTAATGTGTTAATGAAAAAATGCAATTATCAAAGCAAAGAACAATATAGCCCTAAGAAAAATTAAAATGGTATCAGAGTTGGGCTGAAGAAAAGTCATTGAAGATCACCCCTATGATGACACCATTGATGGAAGCGAGAGAGGATGGAGGAGACCTAAAATAATTTTAGGATTTGAAAGAAACCTTAGGCAATTTGTGTATTAGGCGTTGATGGATATTATGAGGTTAGGGTTTAAGAGAAATCTTGGTTTATGGCAAAGATGTGAGATACGAAATCTAGAAACCCTAGCATGGTCAATGTGACAAATTTGATGAATCCCTAAATGAAATAGTTTCTAGGCCTGGTTGATGATGAAGTTGATGAATATATATTGAAGGCAACAAGTGGACTATGAACAGTGATGGGAGAAGATCACCTCTTATTTTAGATAAGTATTTCTTGATTTATGATGCTCCTTTATGTCTTTACTTTTGTTTATACTTATAACTATGATTATTGTTTTGCTTCTTACCTATACCTATACTTATTGCATGTATATTTGAGTATTTGGATGCTTCTAACCTCTTGATGAATTATGATAAGTGGATCCTTCTTGAGGATCATGGCTAATGTAGGAAGAGAGGAGCTAGTAAAGGTAACAAAGTGCTACAATCTGCGTATGCAAAATAAAAAGGTGCACATGTATTTGAATACTACAAGGTATGTATGGTATATTGTTGCAATATTATGTTTCAGCTGCAATATTGATGGCAAGGTAAGCCCTAAGGTTTGATGAGAATGTCCCCTTTACAAATGGCTCATGAAAGTAAGTTTGATTCATGGTACTTATGATGAGATGGTGTACTTGGTATTGGACAAGTATCTTACATTCAAGTCATGGTAAGGCTACATTGATTTTTGATATACTGGTATACTTGATATTTGACACGCATCTCTCATTACAAACATGATGAATTTCATATAGAAGGCCATATCATTGATTCTTATATAAGGTAACTTGATTCAATTATTAATGAGTGTGATGATGATAAAAGTGTAGCAATGAGATTGATATTCATGATCTTCTTGTTGACCTTGGTTAAGTTTTAATGAGATTAGTAATTATGGCATATGGTGAAATTGAATGCCCTGACTTGATGGATTGAGTTATGTAATATTGTGATCATGATTCTTGAAGTATGATTCTATTAGCTATTAGACACTAACCCTAGATGAAAAATTGATGTCATGATGTAATGATAAAGTAATTGATGCTAACATATGACCATGATAAATATGTGACATAGTCTGACTTTATGATCTAACAGATCTGCTGATGCATGATAATAATTTAGACATATTGATGACTTGAATAAAGATGACTGAAGTGGCTTCCCATTCAGAGGGAAAATCTCTCCATAAGATCCTTACTCCTATTATCATTTGCATTATATGTATATTCTTTACTATTGAAATATGATTTATGGGCATGAATAGACAAATATATGATATTGTTGGTTTGCAGCAAAATTCTGATCTAAGAACAGAGAGCTTTCCCTTATTCTAAGCTTCAGTCACACGAAAGCAAGGCTAAGGGTGCAATTGTAGGCTCCCAACCGCTGGGAGGAAGGCCTATGGGTGCCATTATGCTTGCAGGCCACAAAAATGAAGCTTTGTGCACAAAATCAGAAGTTCACTTGAAGGATGTCAGTCCTATAGACATGGAGCAGCCAACAAGTTCTATGAGCATGGAGGTTTGAATATTTGACTTACTATAATATGAATATGTTGACTAAACTTGTGTTTGCAGGTGACCGATATATGCATATCAGTATGTCATTATGATTTAACCATTAAGGCTTGAGTATGACAATATTTGATAACAGTTGCAAGGGTTTGACTAGATTTGGCTGATTGATATAGATAAGCAGTGTTTGGAATTTTGACATGATGCT
>APFE031094471.1:23805-46871 GCA_000404065.3 Pinus taeda | reverse complement strand
GAGTGTAGATATTGAAGTGGTTGATGATTAGTATGTATTACTATCTCTTTGCCCATTAAGTAATGTTTCCACTTTTTCACACTTTATACTAATGCATACAATTCTTTATCATATGTAGGATAGTTAACTACTGCATAATTAAATGTCTCAAAATGATAACATATGGGTTTACCTTGCTGTGTCAACACTGCTCCCATGGCATAGTCATTGGCTTCCATTTGGATTTCAAATGGTCTTTGAAGATCAAGTAGTGCTAGTATAGGTTCTATACTAATATTTTCTTTCATGGTGTCGAAGGCTTTCTGTTGTTTGCCTCCCCACTGAAACACCTTACTCAAACCTGTTAAAGCATGTAAGGGAGCTGAAATTAAGGAAAAGTTAGAAATGAACTTTCTCCAATATTGTGCTGCTCCTAAGAAGCTCCTAACTTCTGTAACAGATTTGGGTTTAGGCTAGTTTACAATGACTGCCACCTTAGAGGGATCTAGCTTCAATTCACCATTCCCTACTATATGACCTAAATAATTCAGAGATGTTTTGCCAAATTGACATTTTGAGAGTTTAACATAAAGTTTTTCTCTTTTCAAAACATCTAGTGTCTGCTTAACATGCTTTAAATGTTCTTCCCATGTTTTGCTAAATATCAGAATGTCATCCAGATACACAATAAAAAAATCATCAAGAAATGGTCTGAGTACATCATTCATTAATCTCATGAAAGTAGTAGGAGCATTAGTTAAGCCAAAAGACATAACTAGCCACTCATACAATCCCTGCTTTGTTTTGAAAACAGTCTTCCATGCATCTTGTTCTGTAACTATGACCTGATGGTATCCACTATGCAAGTCTAACTTGGAAAAATAAACAACTTCTTTCAGTTGATCTAACATATCATCTATGCGAGGAAGGGGATAACGATTTTTGATTGTTATCTTATTTGGTGCTCAGTAGTCAATGCACATTCTCCACGATCCATATTTCTTTCTCACCAAAACGATTGGTGACCCACATGGTGATGTGCTAGGTCTGATGAACCCCTTTTCGAGAAACTCCTGCACCTGATTCTTGATTTTTGAATTCTCTAAAGCGGAAAACCTGTACATTCCGATGTTAGGCAATGGAGCATCTTGCTGCAAAATAATATCATGCACTATTTCCTTTTTGGGTGGTATACCTTTAGGTTCTTGAAACAAGATATCACACTCTGAAACAACTTTTTCTAAATTGGCCTACTGTTTAGCATCATAGCCCTCAAATACATTGGTTTTATCATGTTTCTTTTCCTTTACAACCATCAGTAAGAATTGTTTGCATGAATTTATCATTCGTTTCATCTACCCTAAGTTTATGAGAGTGTAATTATTCTTGAGCTTGTGAGCTCTTACAAAGTATTCGATTCCATCTTTAACGAGTAGATACTTGTTCTCAGCTCTATAGAAAATAGATATTCTGTCATACAAATAAGGACTTCCTAAAAAAATTCCACATACATCCAAAGGAATTATGTCTAACTCAACCTCATCTACAAATGCTGACCCAAAAGAAAACTTGAGTTTGCATTGTCTAGTCACTTGTAGTTGTGCTTAATCATTTAACCATGCTAATGGGTATGGTTTCTTGTGAGGTGTAGTCAGTAATCCCAACTTCTTCACAATTTCTTCAGAAATTAAATTTACTTGTGAGCCACTATCAAAAAAAGTATCAATATTTTGATGTTTGGAAATAACTCGAATATGGAAAAGCTCATGCCTTTTTCTCTCATTTTCTTCATTAATAGTAGATTGTGCAGAATTACTAGTAGATGCTTCAAAATTCTTACCTTTTATACCTATGGTTGCAATAGTTGTTTCATTTCCTAAGTCTGACCCCAAATCTTTCTAAATTGTTGCATCAGTCTTCTTCTTCTTGCCCTCGAACTTCTTAGGTCTCAGCTCTAGATGCAGAATCCAACAGTGCTCATCATCATGCCCATCCTTCTTACAGTGAGTGCATGAAGCCTTGCTTTTCTGTGTAGTGTTAGCCTTCCTTTCTTTCCATTTCTGCTTTCTTTTCTCCTTATTATTGCTTGCAGTGGGTTGGGATCATCCCCCAACTTCTGGACTTCCATTCTTTCCTCTAGCTTCTAGATGAGTAGCTTGAACATATACCTCATCTATACTAGTGGGATTAAACATGAGGATAGTGTGCCTCATGTAGTTATGTAGACCGCCGATGTACTTCAACAAAGTCTCAGGTGAGTCTAATGAGATTCCTAGAATCAATTTTCTCTTTCGAAATTCTTGGGTGTAACCTTGTACACATTTCCCTTTCAACTGTCGAAGAGTTTGCCAGCTCATCATGGCTTGCTACATGTAGGGCAGTTGATAGAACTGCTTTTTGATTGTAGAAGCAAATTCACTCCAGACAGAAATAGTCTTATCATGTCTCTTCATGTCAGCTTGGGTCCTGCCTTCCCACCAAACCAAGGCAGTGCCTCCAAGGCATAGGCTTTCCAGCTGAATCTTGCTCTTGTCTGAATCAACACTCTCCACTCTGCAATAAACATCAATTTGTCTAATCCAATTTTCCAGCTTTTCTGCATTCAACTCTCCATCATATATTGGTAAATCAAATTTAACATCTAGTTTAATCAAAGATGCTTTCTTTTTATGTTTAGGGCTATTAGGAGGTGTGAGAAATCTTTCTTCTTTCCCTTTGTCTTTTGAGTGGTCATGGAGGAGAGGCTGATCTTCTCCTTTGTCTTGTTGGGAGCCCGATGAATCTTCATCCTTATGTTTTCTAAAGTCCTTATGCATTTCCTCTACCATGGACCTTATGGCTGGGAAGCTATCTATGAATTGAGGGTCTGGCCCATAGAACTCATTGTCTTCTGAGGATAGACTCTCCCAATTTTAGGATTAGTTTCGACCAACTCTCCCTCTCCTAATTTGAGCTTTGATCTAGTTAGCATTCAACAACGAAATCTAGCACAAGCTTGTCTAATCTTAACAGCCTAGGGCTCTGATACCACTTGATCTGAAAATCACTTGTGAGTGATCTCAGTTAATTAATAAATGAAGGTATTATAGACTCATGTGCTGGTTTGTGTCTATGTTATCTTAGGCAACAAATCGATAAGATTGCAAAATACACAGACACTAGAAAAAAGTAAGAGAAACACAGTAAGCAAATACAAAAACACAACAAATTAATAAGGAGTTCACCCAATCCTCCTGGGCTACTTCTCCGGTCGAGCTTTTAGTGGTGGCCTTTTCTTTTTGTGTCTTTAAGCAGAGTTTTTACAATGAGGAGCTCAATTTGAGTCTCCTGAAATAGATGATGCTTAGTAGGGTGGTTCTTGGATTCCCCAAGCCACTAGAGTGCACAAACTCCCCCTTACTAAGTCTCAACCTCAACTGGTATTAAATGGATGAGTCCAACTTGGTACTCAGTTCCTGATAGATATCCTCAAAGGGATTGCTTGAACCTCCCAAGCTTGGTTCTGTCTGCTTAACGCTACCTTAACTTTGCAAGTCAGCTCAACTCTCTGTTCTATGCTTCTTGCTTCACTGTCTCCTTCTTCTCTTCTGTTCCTCTTCTTTTTTGCTCTCTATCTACTCGTGGCTTAAAGCCAATTTGTCTCATGATTGTTCACTTCCTCTTCCATCTCTTCAGATTGCCTGCTACTATTCGCTTGGAGTTCCCTGCCTTTGTGTCATCACCACTATGTAATGTCTCATAAGGAAGTGGCCACTTGTCCTCTCACGAAGTGTGCCAGCTCTTCCTTGAATGGTTCGTTATTTTGGTTACTCTGTGTAATGATTCATCCGCCAACTCAGCGGTCAAATCAGACTTCAACCTTTATGTGTCGTGGCTTATTTCCTCCCTCCGAATCCGGTTTCCCATCGGGCGCAATCTTCGCTGTTAGATCTGGGGCCTCTAGATCCTACGGTTATCGTTCTTATCGTGTGGTTGACTTGCTCGAACGTTAGCCCACGATGAGAGTGGTTTTCTCTCTTATCCACTGGACATGTGTCAATCAATGTATGGAATCACTCTCCCCCCTGCAAAATTCACTTACCACCCGAAACGTCTCTGATATTCCGCCGATTTTGGAGCACGGGACCCGACTTTTGTTTTAGCGCTTTTCCCACAGTTTTTGAGTTTTCCTTGTGACCGTATGCTCGGGGCTATTCCATTTCGAGGGGTTTTGCCTAGCGATGCATGATAATCATGCATAAGAAACGACCTCTATTTTTCGATCCAGACTTCCCAATTGCTAGTTTGCGTCTTGCACGGTCTCCATGGGCCTCGGTCAGCACACTTTGACAAAGGTCCTCGTCATTCATGCTGGATACAAACTGCCACTGTCCAGAGGTCTTCCTGATAGCTCATTTTTCACAAGTTTTTGAAGTCTGTAGTGATTTGATACAGTCATAGAACTCTGATAATCTTCATGGATCCAATTCAGATCAATGTATCTATTGGTCAAGCAAGGTTCCCAACTCCTTTTTTTCATAACAAAACATCCATTGTGAATAATAAACTAGGTGATAATAATACATTGTTGAAAAATGCAACAAGAAATTCTCAATTTGATTTTTCCTTGATTAAATTAAGAAAACTCGAATCTCCACATCAACAGACAACTTGGATGCAAGTAACTTGTGTGACATGGCTTGTGTCACCTAGTTTACTCAGTAAATTCGAGTTGGAGGAGTTAGAGCTTAGTTAAGCATGTGTGATTGCTAATTTGTAGAAATCAAAGTCAGTTATCTCAAGTTATTTTTAGTTAAACTAGTTCCAACTGTTGGAGGAACTAGTGGAATGTTAGTTGTGCAGTGGGTCTTCACTCCAACTCAGTGATCATTTAGTTAACTGGTCATCCCAAAATAGCTAGTGCATGCAGATAATTTGAGTTCCTCAACTGTGGTGGAGATTACAAGGCAGTGTAACATCAATTGTAGTCTAATCTTGAGTGTATAAGTGTTGCATGCATTCAAATGATCAACCTTGGGAATTGTGCAATCCATTTTGGAGAAATTCCTAAATAACAGGGGAATAATTTCTCAGGAATTGCGCAAGGAAATAGGGGCTCAAGCAGAGGCATAAATTGAATAAGTTTGGGTCTGAGCTTCTTAGTGAACAAAGAGATAATTTATTCACGTGTAGGTTGTGCTCAGTTGAGCAAAGCAATTGTAATTCATATCTATTCATCAGATTAATGCAAGCAAGCATTGGGGATTTTAGCAAATTGCTTTCCCCAGGAAAACTATTGAGTGCATGTGTGTTATTTATTATTGCATGTATGAATTTTTTTTATCTAAATTGTGAATTAATTTTCGCACAGTAGTAGAGTAGGTTTGTGTCTTGCGATTTTGATTAAATCTTCATTTAGAAGTTGTAAATATACACCATATTTCTACATGGTATCAGAGTGGGATTCACAATAGAACAAGAATTTTGAAGTTGTTTATCAGGAGGATCGAATTTGTAGTTCAATGTAGCAGGATATATTTAGAGCCAAGAAGATGACCTTCAAAGGGTTGAGGCTAGAGTATGCCTTGGAAGGCACCTCTAATTTCATCGCATGGAAGGATCACATGGATGCATTATTGGATGACATTGGCTTGCTAGAATACATCAAGTTAGATATTGTAAAACCACAAGCATTTGATGCCCAAAACCTATCTTAGTGGAAGAAAGGTGTAGCTAAGGCGAGGAGAATAATTTTGGAGGGAGCACAAGATCACATTGTCTCAAATATCCATGGGAAAGAAACTTTGTTCGCAATGTGGAAAGCACTGCCAGAATTGTTCGAGAATATTAGTAGCCATAGGAAGCTAGCACTCAAGGATAAACATCAAAATATTAAGATGCAAAATAATGACACTATTCCATAGTATCTGAGGAGGTTCACACATTATCATGATGAACTTGGTGGGGTTGGTGTTAACATTGTATAAGATGACTTGGTAAGCCTAGCCCTTTCCGACCTTCCCAAGAGTTGGCATAGCTATCAAGATTTGGTGAAGGAGAGGGAGAAACTATAGAATTGGGAATGCTTATGGTCCGATTTGGTAAAAGAGGAAATAAGGCGGAATACCAAATATGGGACTTCATCCAAGGGCGAGGATGAAGAAAAAATTTCATTGGTTGGAAAGGGAAAGCAAGGAAAAAAGAAGAAATATCAATCCAAACCATAGTCCAACCAAGGGGGCCAGAAGAAACATTTTTCCAAAGTTAAATGCTTCCATTTTCATGAATTTAGGAACTATGCCATGAAGTTTCCACACAAAAAGGTAAGAAAGAAGACCTCAGGAGGAGCAACAGGTGAAGCCTTGGCTTCACAATTCGAGCTTGAATTTACCCTTATTACATGCATGACCACAACAGTGATGGGAGCATGTGGTACTCAGAGTCAGGTGCATCATTCCACATGACAGGGTGTAGAGGGTTTTTCAGTGACCTGGAAGAGAAATATTTGTCGATGCACATTGAGCTAGGGGATGACATAAGGTACAACACGACTGAGATTTATTACCTTTCAGAGGGAGTAAGTCTCCCCTCTCAGGCTCAAGGATGTCATCTTTGTTCCAGGCCTAAAGAAAAATATCATCTTTGATGCAGTTTTGGAAGACCATGGTTATGCTGTGATCTTCAGCAAAGGAAAGGCATTCCTGAGACACATAGCCATGAGACAAGTGAGGCAGATCAAGGTTTGTGTGAAGAACCTGTATAATATATATGTGGAAGATTATGCTGCATTAAGAGCTAAGGCAAAGAAAGTGTAGGGCTATGATGTCAATGAACTTTGTCATAAAAGACTTGGCCATTTTCATCATGGCACCTTGAAGATTATGCAACAAATAACCATTGGCCTTCCCAAAGGAGCACTTGAGAAACAATATGTATGCAAAGGATGTACCATGGGGAAGTACACAAAATCCACATTCCATGATTGGGATAGAAAAGCACATGAACTCTTGGAAAGGATCCAATATGATGTCTATTAACCTTTTTCGACAACCTTCATTGTCAGATACAAATATTTTGTTATTTTTATTGATGACTTCTTAAGGAAGTGCTAGATCTTCTTCATGTCGAAGAAAGATGAGACATTCTCCAAGTTCATAGAATTCAATGCATTGGTTGAGAAAGAAACCGACAAGAAGGTGAAGGTCCTCAAGAGCGATAATGGAGGTCAATATGTGTTGAATGAATTCAATAATTTCTGTGCAAAAGAAGGCATTCGATGAGAGTTGACAACACCCCACAACCCACAAAAGAAAGGGGTGGCTGAGAGGAAAACCGTAGCATTGTGGGAGCAACGAGGGCGATGTTGCATGACTAAGGCCTACCTATGCTTTTGTGGGTTGAGGTATGCAACACAACAATCTATTTGCATAACTAGATCCTCATCAAACTCTGGGAATGATTACACCGGAGGAGGCTTTCTTGGGGAGGAATATGGATGTGTCGCACTTCAGGATTTTTGGAGCCTCTATTTACTACCATGTCCCAAAAGAATTAAGGAAGAAGCTTGAGTTGACAGCAAAGTTGCGGGTATTTGTGGGTTACACATAAACTCCACACAACTACCATGTGTAATTTACATTCCTCTGAATCATAGTTGTGCGAATGGATGTAAAGTTTGATGAGGAGAAAGCCATGAGATTCTCTCTTGAGAGGGAGCTTTAGATCTCACTAGAAGAGGAGAATTTAGCTCCAAAGGAGGAGCCTCGGGAAGTTGTGGAGCAGCCAGAAATTGAGGAACAAAGAGTGGACACTGTTGGGCACTTTAATTGTTTGTCAATTCAACAACTAAGTGCTACATAAATTGTCAACCCAGGGAAGTCTGTTTATTTCAAAGGAAACTACACACTGTTTGTGCTCAATCCCAAAAGCAGTAAAAGTTGTAGTAATAAATATACTAGTCACACCTTGCTCTAAACAAACTGAAGCTCCACTCTGAGTTACAAAAAAACAATCTATTGCAGACAGTTATCAAATAATGCTTAATTTCATTAAGAAGAGCAATCTAATAAAAGTATCAATCTGCAAAGGAAAACACTGACTATGTTGTAACAGAGAACAGGACCCTCTTCCACAAGCAGGAATCTTCAGCACTTGTTTCTGATTACTTTACTTGCCAGCTCACTATGTAAACTTAATTTCCAATGAAGCACACATGGATTAACTATAAATAAAACTGAGAAGGTAATGCAGCAATTAATTAGAAAAAAAGAGTTCAGCGATAACATATAAGTAACATTCAATGAACAGAACTTTAACAAGGTATGAAAATAAGGCACACTTAACACACTGCAGAAATGTAATGGGTGAATCTTGTGATGAAGGTGGGCCCTGTCCTCCTCACAAGATTCCCCAGGAAGCGAGAACTAGAAAGGAATGTTCAGAAAAATATTTTATTCATCCATCAATATGTCGTGTTACAAAAATATTCCAGTTCCTTTCCTTCAGCTAGCCTTTCCCGTAGTCTGTCCCCCTCTAATGTAGATGTCTCCTCTTTTTTAAAGAGGAGACATCTATTACAACTAATTACATTGTAAGTCTTATCTTTAACCCAATATACAAAAATAGGGAAATTATTTTTCCCATTAACAAAATGCTGTTACAATGGTTATGGTAATGTTGAATTTGGATTGTGGTTGTTACATCCAATGTAGCAACTCCTTCGATGATCTTCTTCTGTTGCTGTCAAATCTAGAATGAAAATCACGGCTGTTTTAGCAATGACATTTGCGCATCGTTCTTAACTATTTTAGCAACTGTAAAAGTAATCTTGCAGTCTCCAGGCTGTTTCAGCAACATTGACTGCGCATCATTCCTAACTGTTTCATCAACTGTAAGAATAACCTTGTAGTCTCCAGGTTGTTTCAGCAACGTGGACTGTAATGATAAACTGTTTCAGCAACTATCTGATTCAATGATTAACTATGAAGGTTACGTAATCATATGTAAAATAATTTAAATGTATAGTAATGAGAAGAAATATTGTATACCTTTGGAACAAATGGGTTAAAGCAATAACATGAACTTTAAATATAGGTTGGAAAAGGATGACATAATAGCAAAATATATGGTCAAAAAGGGACAATGTGGGGTCCTAACATCCCCCCCAACTGAAAGGGTTGCATGTTCTCATACAACTTTAGTCTGAATCTGAGTTCAAATATTGGGCCTTGCAGTGAAAATTACTTAGGCAATAAGTGTAGAAGGTGTCATCAACCAGTTCTCTGAAGCCATAAACATTCTGTAATCTTTTCCATGTTGCTTTCTCCTCCTTTTTGGACAACTTGTAGTGAGCCTTATATTCTTGTGCTAACATCCATAGAGTAGGGAAATGAAAATGATATCCTAACCATTTTTTAGCACACTATCGAATGCATTTGACACAGTTAGGTAGCCGTGAAATTGCTGCTTCAAGATTAAGAGGACTAAAGGGATGATATTCCTTCCTCTCCTTAAGATACTGTTGCTAAAATAGGTTGTTTGCCTATAAGGTAAGAGCTCCCTTGGCTTTGACATAATGTTGGCAGTCTTTTAAGATTGCTGCCTATAATTGTCTGATATGCTCATTCATCCCTGGTTTTCTTAAAAACTGATGATATTCAACAATGAAAATAGCAACATTCTGTGGCTCAGATCGAATCCACAAAAGACAATTTTCTTCATTATGCCTTGCTGAAAGGAAGGCATTCTGCCACGTGAGTTGATTGGCAAGGAAAGAGACAAAGGCCTTGATTTGAATATCACCCGCCAGAGGATTCAGATTGAGCTTCCTATCCTCAAGGATGGCTTCGTTATGAAGATACAATTCCATAGAGTAAATTTTGTTCACTGGTTGACGCCTCTGGGAAAGTTTTGAAAAAACTGTTGAGGTGTAGATACCTCATGAGGTCGCCCATCTCTAATTGCCTTTACTTGAAAAAACGCTAAGCGTTCTACAAGAAACATAGAGTAACTAGAGGATGGTTTCCTGGTGGCCAATAATCTTTGAACCAAATCAAACATGAGAGACAATCTAGTTTTTAGCTGTTTATTTTCCTTGTTTTGGGCACGAGACTGTTCCAAAACTTCCCAGTTTGTATATATGTGATTTTCCATGATGCTTTATGCTCCTGTAATATTTTCTCTTGCAACATAGCATATTCTTTCTTCCATTTATCCATTTATGCTTGAGTGCTGTTGGTCTGAGTGAAGACAATATTTGTAGGCAAGGGTTCAGTCTAAATAGACATAGTTCATGTAGAGCATGGTACAAGACTTTCAGTTTTAAAAAAAATGGGCCGAAGTATTTGTAGCTTACCGTCTTTTCCAAACATTTTTGAAGGCCCTGCTGGTTCTTGTGTGACAACAGGGCATTCATCTTTGATTTCCGCAGAAGTAGACGCAGGGGTGGCTCCAGGAAGTGGAATTTCAATTATTTTATAATCGGTTTGATGATAAATATTACCACATTGGATGTACATATATTCATTAGACGGTCTTTCTCCATACTCTTCTCAGTTGCAGATGCTACATGGGCTAAAATGTACAAATTAAGCTGTCTGTCATATGCTTCCTTTGCTGTTATTAATTCCTGCTTATAATCTTCGAGTTCTGATTTCAGAAACTCGTTTTCCTGTAGAAGGGAAGCCAAGGTGACCGGGCTTTGTCCAGTCTCAATAGGTGGTTCTTGTGTAGCAGCTGCTGACTTAGTAGTTGGTTCTTGTGTAACAGCTACGGATCGTGCAGCATCCTTGTTTCCTTTATTTTGTTCATCAGCAGGTGGTTCTTGTGTGACAACTGCTGAATCAGTAGCTGGTTCTTGTGTGACAACTGCTGAATCAGTAGTTGGTTCTTGTGTGACAGCTACATCTTGGTCATCTATTCTATGTTCATCAGCAGGTGGTTCTTGTGTGGCAACTGCTAAATCAATAGTTGGTTCTTGTGGGACAACTACATCTTGGTCATCCGTTCTCTATTCATCAACAGGTGGTTCTTGTGTGGCAACTATTGAATCAGTAGCTGGTTCTTGTGGGGAAATTACATGTTGTACATCATCTTGGGTATCCAAATTTGGTGGATCAACAGTTGGTTCTTGTGTGACAATTTCTGAATCAGTAGCTGGTTCTTGTGTAACAACTACATTTTCTAAAAGAAATGAAGTCACAAAATCCTAGGTGTCTTGCATTTCAGTACCCAAGGGTGAAACAGGTAAAGATTAAAGAACTTAGGATTGCGGTGAGGTGTGGGGTCTTAGGTCAATAGGTTGGGAATTTGGGATGGTAGCAGCAGTTGCTGCTTCCGTAGACGTCCTCATTCGTCTTTGAGGTAAAAAAACAGGGAAAGCAATAGTTTTTCTTTTGTGAGTGGGTTTTTCAGGGATCGTGACTTCTTTGGTTGAAGCCCTTGTTCATCTTTTGGGTGGGGAAGTAGTCTTATCTTGCCATTTTCTTTTTAGCTTAGCAATGGGAAGTTTATCTTCAGAATCATCACTAGGAATGTAGACAGTGGGATTAGATGATTCTACTAAATTATGGGATGGAACCGATGTGGTGGGGGGGTCAATTAGGTTGGCTGATGCGGGTGGTGGAATTTCTGGGGAATCAGAGATGCTCCTTGGTTTTTGTGCGGAAGGATTTTCAGCTTGCTAAGGGATTCCAGGGGTTTGTTGAGAAAATTCAGGAGGAGCTTCAGGAGTTTCAGCATCTACTTGGGGAATTTCGGCTGTTATTTGAGGAATTTCAGCAGCTTCTTGGGAAATTTCGGTTGCTGCTTGAGGAATTTTAGCAGCTTCTTGGGGTTCAAGGGGTGGGGTGTTAAGAGGAGGATGATTTTGTTGAGAAAAACCCCTGTGAATTAATAGCTGAACAAGACGATGATGGGTGAGGGAAAGGAGTGGGTATTTCACACTCATACAATAATGTGACATATTTTTTAGACACCCAAGTAGATAATATGGCATATTTAACAGTTGACCATGTCTTAAATGATTTAACAAGACAAAATCATGCTGATAGACTACTTGGTAACGACCTTCACAGGTGAGGTAGTGCTTGACGAATTGTGCAACCGTCAACCATGGAGGTGGTAATGAATGAAGTGAAACACCCCTGCCTTTAGGCTCAACCTGCTCTCCTGGTAGAAGAAAGTCCTATTGTGCATTCAAAATGATGTTTTTACGACTAAACCATCGAATGCCATCGGTCGGAAGCCTGAAACCTGTGTTATATCATCCTCTGAGACTGGAATTCGAACTCCTTGAACAATAGAGTAGCCATCCTGTAGATTACAAGCAAATTCAAGGACTTGCTATGGATCAAATCCCTGAAGCCTCTGAAAATAATCTACCCAACCTACCCGCTGAAAAATCTGATATACTTTTGGGTGTAATTCCAATAAATCTATCAAGCCGGGTTCATGTTGAATAGTAGGTCCTCCCATAGTTACTAGCTTCAATAAAATGCACAATGCAAAGTCGAGTTACCGCACCCAAGACAAAGTAAATTTTTCAAATGAGGTCATAGAATAATAGGACAGAGATGGGGTGATAAGACATGATCCTGGTAAAAAAAACAACAGTGATTGGCGTATTGTGAAATGATGGCATGTGATTTTGGAATTCCCCCCCAACTACGACTAAAATAATGAGTTTAAATGTACGGAGATCGTTGTAATAATGTCATAATCTTCTCATTTAACTATAGTTTAATAATATTTACACATAACAAATGCATACCTCATGTTTACCTTTGATTGATATTTGGAAAATATAATGTACATTGCTAATAGATCATCAATGGTTATGGAAAAGGGTTTTGAAATATGAGGGTAATTATATGAAAGGCCTTTATAATCATAGGAGGAGGCAGTGAAAGAACAAAGTTATACAAATAATGCAATTGGTGATTCTCACAACGGAGAGTTATGTATGATAATTCCCTGAGGAGAAATGGTGTTTCAACAAGGGTAAAATTTAGTGTTTCAACAACAGGAAAAATGGGGAAAGGTTGGTGTTTTAACAACGGGAAAATGGATGGAGATGGTGTTTCAGCAATGGGAAAATGGATGGAGATGGTGTTTCAACAATGGGAAAATAAAGAAAAATGTTGCTGTAAATAGGAAAAATAGCGGAAATGTTGCTGAAAAATAATGGGAACATAAGAAGAGAATGAATTGTGGATTATAATGAGATCACAATGCTTCCACAAAATGAAGCTTAAATTTGCTTCCAATGAGATTGTACTTTTTCACCGGTCTCTCCTCATCTAAGATCTGCAAAATAATCAATTGTAACATGCCAACCCTTGACAGGGATCATTAGTTTAAGAAATATAATCTAATACTAAAAGAAATACAATGCAGAAATTAAATGCAATGAGGGGCAATAGGCTCCCCTAAAAAGATATAATGTGAATCTGCCATGCAAGTGGCCTTAAAATCCTCTTTAGAAATAGATTGCTGGTACAGACGAAGCCGATACCCATTTACTAACAATGGTGTTCTAGAATCATCAATTGTTAGGAGCCTTACTGTTCCATTGGGAAAAACAATATCTATTCCGTAAGGTCCCAACCACCTTGTTCGTAATTTCCCTTGAAAATTTTCAAACCGAGAATCATACAATAGGGGCCAATTACCTTTTTGGAACTGCTTATGCTTAATAGTTTTATCATGCCACCTGGTTCTTTGTTGTTGAATCATAGTTGTTTGATGGATGGCATCTAACCTCTTTTCATCCAATTTCTAAAGCTGTTGTAACCTAGTTGTCTGTGCATCAGTCAAATCAAGGTTAACAGCTAAAGCAGTTCTCAAGGTTTTAATCTGAAATTCCACAAGAAAAACAACACTTTTACCATAAACCAATTTATAGGGAGAAAATCCTGTAGTGCTTCTCCAGGTAGTTCTATAAGCCCATAATGCTTCAGGCAGCCTTTGAGACCAATCCTTTCTATTTTTCTTTACTGTTTTTGTTAAAATGGCTTCTATGAATTTGTTTGTACTTTCCACCTATCCATTGGCTTGGGGGTGGTAAGGTATAGTCATTTTATGATGAATATGATATTTTTGAAGCGTGGCTTTAAAACCATGAGAATTGAAAGGAGGTTCTCCGTCTGTAACTAACTCTTTAGGCACTCCAAATCTAACAAAGATTTCTTCAAATAGAAAGTTTAAAACAAACTCTTCATTAGCTCTAATGAGTGCCTTAGCTTCCACCCATTTAGTCATATAATCTGTGCAAACTAATATGTAAACTCTTTGACTAGATGGAGGATTGATGGGTCCTATAAAGTCTAAAGCCCATCTTTCAAAGGGTTCAAGTATTGCCTGGGGATTTAATGGCATTTCGTCTCTATGATTAGGTTGGCCCATTCTCTGACAGCTATCGCAGGCTTGAACATATTTCTTCGCATCCTTGAAGAGTGAGGGCCAATAATAACCCATTCTAAGAATTTTATGTGTTGTTCTCTTATCAGCAAACTGCCCTCCACAAGGGCCATCATGACAAGCCTTCAATATATCATAAACCTCATCTTCTCTAATGCATCTTCGAGTTTCATGATCCAATCCAATATGGAAAATACACCCACTTATCCAGCTATACTGATCACTTTCTTGAATGATCTTTCTTTTCTCCTGATGCGATAGGTGTGATGGTAACATTCCTGCAACCAGATAATTGGCAATGTCTGCATACCAAGGTAAGTGAGAAGATACTGCAAATAAATACTCATCAGGAAAGGAATCATCTACTGGAGTGTTATCATCAGTCTTTATCTGAGAAATGAAATCAACAACTAGATTTTCTTTACCTGGTCGATCTACAATTGTTATATCAAATTCTTGTAATAATAATAACCACCTGGTAACTAGAGCATTTGTGATAGATTTTTTCATTAAGTACTTAATAGCCGATTGGTCAGTATGAACAAAAATAGGGTAACTGGTAATGTAATGTCAAAATTTATTAATAGCATAAATGACTACTAAAAATTCCTTTTCAGTAACTGTGTAATTCAGTTCGGCAGGAGTCATATTCTTACTAATGAAATAGATATCATAAGGAAGATGGTTTTCGTCTTGTCCCAAGACAACTCCACTTGCAGTATCTGAAGCATCAAAGGATATATGAAAGGGAAATGCCCAATCTGGTCCCCTTAAAATAGGAGCTGTAGAAAATTGACGCTTGAGTTCATTAAATGCTTTCTGGAAAAGATCAGTCCACTTAAATTTAGCATTTTTCATGAGCAACACAAACAAAGGAGAAGCTATTTTAGAAATTTTTTTGATAAATCTTCTATAATATCCAGCATGTTCTAAAAAACTTCTTACATCAGTTTGTGTTCTAGGGATAGGAAGGGTCTGAATTATCTATACTTTGGATGGATCTACCTGAATTCCTTGAGATGAAATATAGTGTCCAAGCACAATTCCTTCGTTCATCATCATATGACATTTTTCAGTACTTAGGGAAAGGTGAGCTTGTACACAATGTTTAAGTACTTTTTCAAGGTTTTGTAATGCGTCTTCAAAATTCATAGCATAAGGGGTAAAGTCATCCATGAATATCTCCATAGAGTCATTAAGCATATCAGAAAAGATTCCTATCACTGCCCTTTGAAATGTTGCTGGAGCATTACATAGTCCAAATGGGAGAACTCTATAAGCAAAAGTTCCCCAAGGACTAGTAAAGGTTCTCTTGTCCTGGTCTTGGGGTGCAATTTTGATTTGGTTATATCCACTAAAACCATCTAAGAAGGAAAATAATCTCTTTCCTGACAAATTATCTAGAACCTGATCAATGAATGGTAAGGGAAAATGATCTTTTTGAGTAGCTTTGTTTAGAGCTCTATAATCTACACACACTCTCAATTTTCCATTTTTCTTAGGTACTATCACCAATGGAGAAACCCATTAACTGTTAAATATGGGGTATATAAACCCTGCATTAAGCAATTTTTGAAGTTTTTCTTTAACAATTTCTCTCAAATTGGGATTCATTCACCTCTGGGGTTGACAGATTGGCCGACACCCTTCCTTGATATAGATACGATGAGTACATAATTCAGGGGAGATGCCTTTCATGTCTGTATAATCCCATGCAAATGCTTCCTTATTCTCACGAAGTAACTTGATTAACTACTATGTTTCAGCATCTGATAAGTTGGGGTTTATGTTCAATGTTCTGCTAAGTTTGACTTCTACTGTTATGCTTTTAGAGGAAATAACAGTTGATGTTTGAGGTAGATTTTTAGATTTAAGCTTTTCTTGGGTCTCAGGTTCCAAAATTGCAATCAACTGGTTATATTTTTCAGATGTAACTGAGGAGGGTTCAGAAATAAAATTACTAATTACTTCATCCTCTGTGGTATCTTTAAGAGTTAAAGCTTGTCTGATGGTCAAAATAGGTTGAGTAGCATTATCATCGTACTCCAACCATACAAAATCATTGTTATTAATCATATGTGTGGCATGAGGATAAAGGGTAAGCTGCTTAGTTTCAAATCCATTAGAAATTGTCATTGAACCTAATCTACAATTGATAAAAGCATCAACTATAGCTAGCCAGGGTCTTCCAAAAATTAAAGGATGTCCCCCCAACTTTGTTTTAGTTTGCAGTACGACAAAGTCAGCTAGGTAATTCCAGGATTTAACTGAAATGATCAGGTCCTCAATAACTCCTTCAGGTTTGATTGTGGAACGATCAGCTAACTCCATAATGGTTGGTGTCTCTCTGATTACATTCTTTAGCTGTAACAATTGTGAGGTTTCAAAGGTCATAATATTTATAGAAGCACCTAGATCTACCAGAACTCGTGAAATAATAGTTTTTCCAATCTGTACTGTAACCATAGGATGGCCAGGATCACCATACTTAACAGGAGGAGTTTTTCCAGACATTAAAGCAGATAGATCACCCATAACATGAATTGTAAGGGGATCCTTAGCTTTCCTACTAGGTTTCTTAATACAAATGTCTCTCATAGTTCCGACATAAATTGGTACATCTCTGAGTGCTTGTAAAAGCAGAATTTTGACATAAAGGTTATGCAATTCCCCTAGAATATTAAAGGCAAGTGGCTCAGGTGTCTTAGTCAAAGCTAAACGCTCAGGGAATGGTGGTTCTGCTATTTCAGCACTTTTATTAGAGGGTGGCTCTGGTGTTTCAACACCCTTATTAGGTAAACTATTTCTTTCTATCTCCTCTTTGTCATAATCAGAAGAGGTAATATCATCAATAATAGGCTCAAATATTCTCCCAGATCATAAATGAATATCATTACACTACACAGAGAGAACAAGAGGCATAGATTGGCTGTGAATATCAATGAATTTCATAGCTTTATTATTATTAGGGTTAGGGTTTTCTTTTATAGGCAGCTAGGGTCTTATTGTTTGATTATTTGGTGGAGCACCTGGTGGTAGGGAGAGTGGTTGCTGAAACTGAGGGAATTGATTTGGGAAGGGAATTTGTTGAGCTCTCTAGTTCGGGTTCCATTGATTAAAATAATATTGTTGTGGAGGCCAAGGAGCCCACATTGCAGGGTCTACAAAGGGAGGGTTTGTTTGTTGCATGGGTGGGAAATTCATCTAATTAAAGGGGGGGTCTTGCATTTGGTTGAAGGGCAGGTAATTTGCTTGATTAAAAGAAGGATAATTATTTCAATAATTGGAGGATGTAAATGGCATATTAGAGTTCATACCTTGTCCTCGTGGTTGCCATTGCCTTCTCTGTGTCAACAAATAGACTGCTTCGACCTCCTTTTCGGTTGGTTGTAATGTTGCTCTTATTCCTGGTAAAGAAGGGCATTGTTGAGTTTCATGGTCCTTCTCACAAATGGTGCAAATTGGTACTTTGTCCAATGGGCACTCCCTTAGTGGATGTTTATCTCTGCACTTGGGATAGAAGATAGCCAAAGCAACTTCTGCCTCTGCTTGTTTCTTCTTAACCTGTAAGGTGTCAATTTGTGAAGCAAAAGAACTTAACATTTTAGTTTTGAATTCCTCAAGTAGATTACCTATCTCAGTTCTTGTTGCTCCTCCACTAGCTGATTTTTGGACTCTTGAATATGTATTATCCTTGCTTTTTGATCTATTCGCAGCTCCTCTTGAACATCTCTTGCAAAGGTTAACGATTTCATCATACGATTATTTAGATATATCCCCTTTACCAAGCATATTTAGCATGTCTAAACAATCATCCCTTACCCCTTTCAATAATATTGTTTTAAGAATATCTTTACTTACATTGGGGTGATCGGATCTCTGCAGATTGTATTGCAGTCTTTCCACAAAGTCCTCCAAATTTTCGTCCTCCTTTTGGACCATTTTAAATAGTTCCTCCCTTTTTTCTCTTGTCCGGCAATAATATTGATATTTTTCCAAAAACTTCTCCTTCATTTGCTTCCATGTTGTTATCACATGACCTCCCATGCTCATAAACCATCCTAGTGCATTTCCTTTTAATGTTGCTGGAAATAGCTTCAACTTCTGAGCCTTAGTAACATAATCATAACTTCTACACAATTTATCAAACTCAAAAAGAAACTCATTAGGGTCTTCAGAAGATAAACCATGGAAGTTAGTTAAGGCTGAGAGTGGGATATTCTTCATGGGAGTTGCCCCTCTAGGAAGATCCCCAATAGGAAATCCCAAGGTGGAGAGAGAATTCTCGCCTCTTCCCTCTCCTCCTCCTTGTCCCCCACCAAAGAGTCCTTCATTTTTTCCATCCATCGGTTGTTCCCCTGTTGTACTTGCCCGGTCTTCAGTGTTTTCTGTTGGTCCCTCAATGTCTTGAACTGGTTCCTCAATGTCTTCTATTGGCCCCTCAATATCTTCTATTGGTTCCTCAATGTCTTCTACCAGTTCTTCAGTATTCTCTACTATTTCTTCAACCCTTTTAGGACCCACAACTTCCTCCATTTCATAGTTTGTTTGGAGAGAATGCTGAGTCTTTGGCTTCCGAGAGCTTAGCCTCTGAGAAGTTTCAGCTTTTGATATAATCTCATCAATAAAAGTTTTTCTTCCTCCTCTTCCTTTACCCTTGCCACCTGTAGGATTAGTTTTCTTGCGTCCTCTCATGCATTCTGCACATCTAAAAGAAAAACATTAATGCTTTTGAAATCTATGATTGCCTTCCCCGGCAACGGTGCCAAAATGTTGGGCACTTTAATTGTTTGTCAATTCAACAACTAAGTGCTACATAAATTATCAACCCAGGGAAGTCTATTTATTTCAAAGGCAACTACACGTTGTTTGTGCTCAATCCTAAAAGCAGTAAAAGTTGTAGTAATAAATATACTAGTCACACCTTGCTCTAAGCACATTGAAGCTCCACTCTGAGTTACAACAAAACAATCTATTGTAGACAGTTATCAAAGAATGCTTAATTTCATTAAAAAGAGCAATATAATAAAAATATCAATTTGCAAAGAAAAACATTGACTATGTTGTAACAAAGAATAGGACCCTATTCCACAAGCAGGAATCTTCAGCACTTGTTTCTGATTACTTTACTTGCCAACTCACTCTGTAAACTTAATTTCCAATGAAGGACACACGGATTAACTATAAATAAACTGAGAAGGTAATGCAACAATTAATTGGAAAAACAGAGTTTAGCAATAATGCATAAGTAACATTCAGTGAACAGAACTTTAACAAGGTATGAAAAGAAGGCACACTTAACATATTGCGGAAATGTAGTGGGTGAATCTTGTGATGAAGGTGGGCCTTGTCCTCCTCGCAAGATTCCCCAGGAAGCGAGAACTAGAAAGGAATGTTCAGAACAATATTTTATTCATCCATGAATATGTCGTGTTACAAAAAGATTCCAGTTCCTTTCCTTCAGCTAGCCTTTCCCATAGTCCGTCCCCCTCTAATGTAGACGTCTACTCTTTTTTAAAGAGGAGACATGTATTACAACTAATTACATTATAAGTCCTATCTTTAACCCAATATGAAAAAATATGGAAATTAGTTTTCTCATTAACAAAATGATGTTACAATGGTTATGGTAATGCTGACTTTGGATTGTGGTCGTTACATCCAGTGTAGCAGCTCCTTCGATGATCTTCTTTTGTTGCTGTCAAATCTAGAATGAAAATCATGGTTGTTTTAGCAACAGGATTTGTGCATCGTTCTTAACTGTTTCAGCAACTGTAAAAGTAATCTTGCAGTCTCCAAGCTGTTTCAGCAACTGTAAAAGTAATCTTGCAGTCTCCAAGCTGTTTCAGCAACGTGGACTGCGCATTGTTCCTAACTGTTTCAACAACTGTAAGAATAATCTTACAGTCTCCAGGCTATTTCAGCAACGTGGACTGTAATGATAAACTGTTTCAGAAACTATCCAATTCAATGATTAACTATGAAGGTTACGTAATTATATGTAAAATAATTTAAGCATATAGTAATGAGAAGAAATATTGTATACCTTTGGAACAAATGGGTTAAAGCAATAACATGCAATTTAAATGTAGGATGGAAAAGGATGACATAATAGCAAAATATATGGTCAAAAAGGGACAATGTGGGGTCCTAACAGACACATCCACTCAAGCAGAACTATCCAGAGAAGGAAGGAAAAGAACCAAGGAAGCTAATAAACTTGTGTAGGATGCGAAGGAGAATGTGGGGGCTCCTTTAAATTTGTGCAGGTAGAGAAGGTCACCTGATTGATACACTGGCTACATGGGTCTAATGAATGAGCTTGTAGAGACTGAGCCATACTCTTTTGAGGAATTGACGCAATGGTGGAGGAATACAAATCCATTGTAAATAACAATGTTTGGGAAGTGGTCCCAAGACCAACAGATAAATCAGTAGTGGGTTCAAGATGGATCTTCAAGGTGAAGCAGGAATCAGAAAAAAGCATAGAGAATTATAAGGCCATATTTGTGGCCAAGGGGTACTCTCAAGTTAAAGGAATTGACTATGAGGAGACCTTTGCTATGATAGTAAGGTACTCAACCATTAAATAAATTCTTTCTCTGCAAATGGGGTGGAAGATCCACCAGATGGATGTAAAAACAACATTTCTCAATGGAGTTATTGAGGATGAGATGTACATCGGGCAACCAAAAGGTTTTAATACATTTGATTGAGAGTCTCATGTGTGCAGACTAAAGAAAGCATTGTACAGTCTCAAACATGCACCCTATGCTTCGTAAACCAAGATCGACAATTATCTACCGGTTTGGGCTTCACCAAAAGTGAAGAAAATGCAAACGTCTACCACATCTTGGTAGAAGGTAAATCAATTATTATTGTCTTATATGTTGAGGATTTGATTTTAACTAGTGATGAGCAGCTGATTAGATCTTGCAAGGAAATTTGAAATGAAGGACACGGGTTTCATGCACTACTTCCTTGGGTTGGAAGTATGGCAAGGCAATGGGGAACTGTTTGTGTGGCAAGGAAATTATGAAAATGAGATACTACATAGATTCTGCATGGAGAGTTGTAAACCCATGGAGACACTTCTAGTGATCAACTGGACGAAGGAGGATTCTAGTTTAGGTGAAGAAGTGGATGCTACAATTTATCGACAGTTAGTGGGTTCATTGATGTATCTTGTGAAAACATGACCAAATATGTGATATGCAGCCAAACAACTGAGCTAAGCTATGGTTATGCCAACTAAATTATTTTGGAAGGTAGCTAAGCATGTTTTACAACACCTTAGAGGCACTACCCAGTTTGGACTATGGTACAAATGGATAGAGGGAGTGAATTTGCGTGGCTTCACAGATGCAGATTAGGCGGGGAGTCCATCAGACTGAAAGAGATACATCAAGTGAAATTTTCAATGTTTGGCCTGCAGATGTTTCTTGGTACAACAGGAAGCAAAGATCTATGGTGCTCAACTCAGCAAAAGAAGAATGCATGGCTGCAAGTCAAGCAACATGTGAGGTGATCTAGATAAGAAAGATACTTGTTGAACTATTTGGTCAGATGATGGATCCAGCTGTGACCTAATGTGATAATCAAAGTTGCATTAAGCTCTCTGAGAATTATATATTTCATGACCGATTCAAGCATATAGATATCCGGTATCACCATTTACGGGGCTATGTGTAGAGGCAGATAATCTTGCTACACTACATTCTGATAAAGGAACAAGATGCTAGCATTTTGACAAAGGCCTTGTTAAGAGGGAAGTTTGAGTTCCAAAGGTCTAAGATTAGGGTGGTCAATAATCCCTTTCTTGCTGAGAGGGAGTGTTGAAAAATGCAACAAGAAATTCTCAATTTGGTTTTGCCCTGATTAAATTGAGAAAATTTGAATTTCCACATTAGTAGACAACTTGGATGTAGTTAACTTGTGTGACATGGCTTGTGTCACCTAGTTTACTTAGTAAATTCGATTTGGAGGAGTTAGAGTTCTATTAAACATATGTGATTTCTAATTTTCAACAATCAAAGTTAGTTATCTCAAGTTATTTTTAGTTAAACTAGTTCTAACTATTGGAAGGTCAGTTGTGCAATGGGACCTTAGTCAAACTCAATGATATCCAGTTAACTGATCGATCAAACCAAAATAGGTAGTGCATGAAGAGAATTTGAGTTCCCCAACTGTGGTGGAGATCCCAAGGTAGTGTAACATCAGTTGTAGACTAGTCTTGAGTGTACAAGTGTTGTATGCAGTCAGATGATAAACCTTGAGAATTGCACAATCCATTTTGGAGAAATTCCTAAATAATAGGGGCCTAATTTCTTAGGAATTGCGCAAGGAAATAGGGACTCAAGAAGAGGAAAAACTTGACTAATTCTGGGTCTGAGATTCTCAGTGAGCAAAGAGATAGGTTGTTCACATGCAATTTGTGCTTAGTTGAGAAAAGCAATTTTAATACATCTCTATTCATTAGATTAATGCAAGCAGGAATTAGGGCTTTTAGCATATTGATTTCCCCAAGAAAACCACTGTGTACATGTGTGTTATTTCTTATTGCATGTCTGAAATTTCTGTTCTAAATTGTGAATTAACTTCCGCATAGCAGTAGAGTAGGTTTGTGTCTTGTGATTTTGGTTAAAACTTCATGAGCAGTTGCAAATCTACACCATATTTCTACATCAATG